>CM056052.1:18828184-19020684 GCA_029574335.1 Rana kukunoris
TCTTAAACCTCAACCCCACTCAACACCTTTGTACCTCAACCCTACTCAACACCTTCGTACCTCAACCCTACTGAAAACCTCTTAAACCTCAACCCTACTGAGCACCTTCGTACCTCAATCCTACTAAATACCTCTTAAACCTCAACCCCAATCAACACCTTCGTACCTCAACCCCACTCAACACCTTCGTACCTCAACACTACTGAAAACCTCTTAAACCTCAACCCTACTGAACACCTTCGTACCTCAACCCTACTAAATACCTCTTAAACCTCAACCCTACTGAACACCTTCGTACCTCAACCCTACTAAATACCTCTTAAACCTCAACCCTACTGAACATTTTCGTACCTCAACCCTACTGAACACCATTTGAACCTCAACCCTACTGAACACCTTCGTACCTCAACCCTACTGAACACCTTCGTACCTCAACCCTACTGAACACCTTCGTACCTCAACCCTACTGAACACCTTTAGAACTGCAAGCCTTCTGTAGAGTTGAGGTCAGGGCTCTTTGCAGGGTACACTTGAGTTCCTCCACACCAAACTGGCCAAACCAGGTCTTTATGGAGCTGGCTTTGTATACATGATCACAGCCATAGTGGAACAGACCTGGGTCTTCCCCAAACTTAACACGGGAATGGAAGAGCACAATTGCAGAGAAGACATATCAAACACAAGACCTGTGTGCCGAATCCGGCATGCCAGGCCATTTCGTGTGGCTCCTGCACCCCTCCTGCAGCTGCAGCACCCCCTCGTCTACACCCTGAGAGGATGACAAAACGCTGTGAAGTATAATAACCAGAAAATGCCTCTCTTCTATGCATCTTTTCAATACTATAAAGTCTATATTGTTTTTGTATGTATACAACTGTTTTAAAAGCCTTTACTCAATATGGCCTCTAATAACGCCTCCTCTCATCAAGATGAATATAGAAGACAGAAATGGCGGATACCCCCTTTCTCCCACGCATCCTGAAATATGAGAAAGTGAAGAGAAACCAGAGGACAATCAAGCTTTAATCACCACGTTTTTGTACTCTTCTTGTATTTCAGCCAATCAGATGTGCTTTTTAGATTCACATTAACATAATAGTGACGTATCATGCTGTGTGTGAAAATAGCTTGGTACTGCCTGTAATAAACATTAGATAAGAAAGTAGTTGAACTGAACACACGTGTCAGTGCCTCACTTTCACGCATAATATCTACACTTTACAATTCGGAACAGCAGTAGGATTCCATCTTAACCCCTTTAAGGTTCATAGCCATTACAACCCCTCTGCCAGATTCTGATGTGCAGCTGCGGAGAGGCTCGTTACTGCCCCCCCCCCCCCATATCTCAGCAGTAGGGAGGAAGTCAGAACTCCTCGTACAGATCCTTCGCTGCTCTGTGCCGCTGCAGCACCCCTCATCTCCGCCTCTCATCTCCGCCTCCCCTGGTCTCAGTATTTAGGAGACTCTGGCAGCTGATTCCAGACCTCCAAGGTCCTCTTCCAGACACTGCACTTTGTAAGCCCAGGGGCCCCATAATCTTCTATCCGCCCCTGTCTGGAAATGAACTAAAAGAGAAAATGAGATGGAGGGACAATTTCTTATCACAACATGATCACGCCCCAATTTTTGACACGCTCAACCTATACTATATTGTCAAAAGTAATGGGACGCCTGCCTTTACAGGCACATGAACTCGCAGTCTCCGCTCAAATTCATATCAGAGGTGTTCTAGCGGGTTGAGGTCAGGACCCAGTCTTAGTCCATAGGATTCAATATTGAGTTGGGAAGGATGTCCACAAGGTTTAGGAGTGTGTCTATGGGAATGTTTTGCCATTTTCAAGAGCACGTTTGTGAGGTCAGGCACTGATGTGGATGAGAAGGCCTGGCTCTCAGTCTCCGCCCTGCTACTGGCAACCTGGAGCCCTCCAGCTGTGGTGGAACTACATTTCCCATTAGGCATTGCAAGGCTGGCAGTTACAATTACTCCCAGAGGCAAGATGGGACTTGGTAGTTCTTCAACAACTGGAGGGCCCCATGTTGCCTACCCCTGCACTAGACAATCCATGCATCCAATCTACTTTTTCCATCCTCCCCGACGTGTCATCTGCAGGACGTTCTGTAACACCATCCATCTCCATAAAGATGATCTGCGACGTTCCGCCTGAGCGGCTTTAATTAAAAAGGACGAAGTGACAGCTAAATGAATATTGACCCAGTGATGGGAGGATTTATTATATGAACGCGAGAGAGAGAGAGAGAGAGAGACTGACCAGACCATCAGCCGGCATCTACTACAAACATAACACCGTATGGCAGTTCAGGGAATAATGACAGAGTTTATCCCGGGATATACACAATGTACAGAAAAAGGGAGGAGCGGAAGGGTTTATCCCGGGATATACACAATGTACGGACAAGGGAGGATCGGAAGGGTTTATCCCGGGATATACACAATGTACAGACAAGGGAGGAGCGGAAGGGTTTATCTCGGGATATACACAATGTACAGACAAGGGAGGAGCAGAAGGCTTTATCTCGGGATATACACAATGTACGGACAAGGGAGGAGCGGCAGGGTTTATCTCAGGATATACACAATGTACGGACAAGGGAGGAGCAGGAGGGTTTATCCCGGGATATACACAATGTACGGACAAGGGAGGAGCGGCAGGGTTTATCCCGGGATATACACAATGTACAGACAAGGGAGGAGCGGAAGGGTTTATCCCGGGATATACACAATGTACAGACAAGGGAGGAGCGGAAGGGTTTATCTCGGGATATACACAATGTACGGACAAGGGAGGAGCGGAAGGGTTTATCCCGGGATATACACAATGTACAGACAAGGGAGGAGCGGAAGGGTTTATCCCGGGATATACACAATGTACGGACAAGGGGGGAGCGGAAGGGTTTATCTCGGGATATACACAATGTACGGACAAGGGAGGAGCGTCAGGGTTTATCCCGGGATATACACAATGTACGGACAAGGGAGGAGCGGCAGGGTTTATCCCGGGATATACACAATGTACAGACAAGGGAGGAGCGTCAGGGTTTATCTCGGGATATACACAATGTACGGACAAGGGAGGAGCGTCAGGGTTTATCCCGGGATATACACAATGTACAGACAAGGGAGGAGCGGAAGGGTTTATCCCGGGATATACACAATGTACGGACAAGGGAGGAGCGGAAGGGTTTATCCCGGGATATACACAATGTACGGACAAGGGAGGAGCGGAAGGGTTTATCCCGGGATATACACAATGTACAGACAAGGGAGGAGCGGAAGGGTTTATCTCGGGATATACACAATGTACAGACAAGGGAGGAGCGGAAGGGTTTATCTCGGGATATACACAATGTACGGACAAGGGAGGAGCGGCAGGGTTTATCCCGGGATATACACAATGTACAGACAAGGGAGGAGCGGAAGGGTTTATCTCGGGATATACACAATGTACGGACAAGGGAGGAGCGGAAGGGTTTATCCCGGGATATACACAATGTACAGACAAGGGAGGAGCGGAAGGGTTTATCCCGGGATATACACAATGTACGGACAAGGGGGGAGCGGAAGGGTTTATCCCGGGATATACACAATGTACGGACAAGGGAGGAGCGTCAGGGTTTATCCCGGGATATACACAATGTACGGACAAGGGAGGAGCGGCAGGGTTTATCCCGGGATATACACAATGTACAGACAAGGGAGGAGCGTCAGGGTTTATCTCGGGATATACACAATGTACGGACAAGGGAGGAGCGTCAGGGTTTATCCCGGGATATACACAATGTACAGACAAGGGAGGAGCGGAAGGGTTTATCCCGGGATATACACAATGTACGGACAAGGGAGGAGCGGAAGGGTTTATCCCGGGATATACACAATGTACGGACAAGGGAGGAGCGGAAGGGTTTATCCCGGGATATACACAATGTACAGACAAGGGAGGAGCGGAAGGGTTTATCTCGGGATATACACAATGTACAGACAAGGGAGGAGCGGAAGGGTTTATCTCGGGATATACACAATGTACGGACAAGGGAGGAGCGGCAGGGTTTATCTCAGGATATACACAATGTACGGACAAGGGAGGAGCAGGAGGGTTTATCCCGGGATATACACAATGTACGGACAAGGGAGGAGCGGCAGGGTTTATCCCGGGATATACACAATGTACAGACAAGGGAGGAGCGGAAGGGTTTATCCCGGGATATACACAATGTACAGACAAGGGAGGAGCGGAAGGGTTTATCTCGGGATATACACAATGTACGGACAAGGGAGGAGCGGAAGGGTTTATCCCGGGATATACACAATGTACAGACAAGGGAGGAGCGGAAGGGTTTATCCCGGGATATACACAATGTACGGACAAGGGGGGAGCGGAAGGGTTTATCCCGGGATATACACAATGTACGGACAAGGGAGGAGCGTCAGGGTTTATCCCGGGATATACACAATGTACGGACAAGGGAGGAGCGGCAGGGTTTATCCCGGGATATACACAATGTACAGACAAGGGAGGAGCGTCAGGGTTTATCTCGGGATATACACAATGTACGGACAAGGGAGGAGCGTCAGGGTTTATCCCGGGATATACACAATGTACAGACAAGGGAGGAGCGGAAGGGTTTATCCCGGGATATACACAATGTACGGACAAGGGAGGAGCGGAAGGGTTTATCCCGGGATATACACAATGTACGGACAAGGGAGGAGCGGAAGGGTTTATCCCGGGATATACACAATGTACAGACAAGGGAGGAGCGGAAGGGTTTATCTCGGGATATACACAATGTACAGACAAGGGAGGAGCGGAAGGGTTTATCTCGGGATATACACAATGTACGGACAAGGGAGGAGCGGAAGGGTTTATCTCAGGATATACACAATGTACGGACAAGGGAGGAGCAGGAGGGTTTATCCCGGGATATACACAATGTACGGACAAGGGAGGAGCGGAAGGGTTTATCCCGGGATATACACAATGTACGGACAAGGGAGGAGCGGAAGGGTTTATCTCGGGATATACACAATGTACGGACAAGGGAGGAGCGGAAGGGTTTATCTCGGGATATACACAATGTACAGACAAGGGAGGAGCGGAAGGGTTTATCCCGGGATATACACAATGTACAGACAAGGGAGGATCGGAAGGGTTTATCTCGGGATATACACAATGTACGGACAAGGGGGGAGCGGAAGGGTTTATCTCGGGATATACACAATGTACGGACAAGGGAGGAGCGGCAGGGTTTATCCCGGGATATACACAATGTACGGACAAGGGGGGAGCGGAAGGGTTTATCTCGGGATATACACAATGTACAGACAAGGGAGGAGCGGAAGGGTTTATCCCGGGATATACACAATGTATGGACAAGGGAGGAGCGGCAGGGTTTATCCCGGGATAGACACAATGTATGGACAAGGGAGGAGCGGCAGGGTATATCGATCTTACCTTACAGATGATCATCTCCGAGGTAGGATCTGTTGGGAAACAGAAAAGCCGGTTACAATTGGTTCTGTGAGAGAATACTATACATTGCTTTATAAATCTCAAGAGATTGGAAGCCAAACACATCTACCAAATACACCAAATACAGGTCTTATATGATGTATGACTCACACGCAATGCCGGGGCTCTCTATGGGCCGAGCGCCACGCGCAATGCCGGGGGCTCTCTATGGGCCGAGCGCCACGCGCAATGCCGGGGGCTCTCTATGGGCCGAGCGCCACGCGCAATGCCGGGGGCTCTCTATGGGCCCGTAAGCCACGCGCAATGCCGGGGGCTCTCTATGGGCCGAGCGCCACGCGCAATGCCGGGGCCTCTCTATGGGCCGAGCGCCACGCGCAATGCCGGGGCCTCTCTATGGGCCGAGCGCCACGCGCAATGCCGGGGCCTCTCTATGGGCCGAGCGCCACGCGCAATGCCGGGGCTCTCTATGGGCCGAGCGCCACGCGCAATGCCGGGGCTCTCTATGGGCCGAGCGCCACGCGCAATGCCGGGGCTCTCTATGGGCCGAGCGCCACGCGCAATGCCGGGGCTCTCTATGGGCCGAGCGCCACGCGCAATGCCGGGGCTCTCTATGGGCCGAGCGCCACGCGCAATGCTGGGGCTCTCTATGGGCTGAAGTGCTGTACATTAAATGTAATGCTGGGCTCTCTATGGGTTAATAATGCTGGGCTTTCTCTGGGCTGTACAGTAAATGTAATGCTGGGCTTTCTCTGAGGTCATAGTGCCATACAGTAAATGTAATGCTGGGCTCTCTTCAGATGGCAGTGCCATAAAATAAATGTGATGCTGGGCTTTCTCCAGGCTACAATGCTGTACAGTAAATGTAATGCTGGGCTCTCTGGGCTGAAATGTCGTACAATAAATGTAATGCTGGGCTCCGTGGGCTGTAGTGCTATACAGTAAATGTAAAACTGAGCTCTCTGTGGGCTGCAATGTTGTACAGTAAAATGTAATGCTGGGATCTCTGGGCCGTACAGACCAGGTTCTGCGCCAACAATGGCTTTGGTCGGGTAGGTCGTCCATTGCATTAAAAGACACAGTATTGGGAGGCTGTAGACCCAAACTCTACTTTCACAGGAAAAGCCGAGATTTGCCCGAAACTTCAGCTACCGATATGGATTGATTGATGACTCTGATCTGCGGCTTTCTTAGTAGGTGTTTTATTGAAGAATCAGATGCTTAGTTTGAATGTTTTGCAGTAAAATGTATTCACAAACTAAGATATGGAATACTTCTACAGAGGAATCTTGCATTTTAGTGGTGGCCAATATGACTTTAAACACGTAAAAAAAAAAGCATTGTGTCATGGTTAATAAATGGGCCTCTTGGTAGTAGCCAGACCGCAGCACATCTCCAGAGCTCCTCAGTCTGTCCCATTGTGTTCCCTCCCATCTATAAATTCAGGACATGATGTACAGATAAGTCTCCTTCCAATGTGTGTGCCGAGAGATAAGAGGTGGCAGAGCACTGCAACGATTGTGGTGTCACCGGATGATAAATGGCCGACTCTATAGAAGGTGAAGAGACTTGGTCATACAATAGATGTCAGTCTATAGACGTCCCCTCTGTGTGACCTCTCTAGGACACAGGTCAGACCCTGAAGTAACGCCATCTACAGGATTATGAAGAAAGCAGAAGATGGATAAAAAGCAGGGAGATCACCCGACTAGAGCAGTGGGGGTGGAGGATGGCACACTAGTACCCGTAATGTACCCATGGAGGGGGAGTTCTTAGACCAACACAAGGCTAACAAAAAGTGAAAAAAAAAAAGTTACAGATCTACAATAGTGAAATTAGAAGTCTGAGGCGAATTTGCTGGCGGTCCATTGCAAGGATGACCGTTCCGACCTCTTGGCGTTTTCCCAAAGCTCGGGGCTGGAACAGAAACAGGCAAATAGATTCCACTGAAGGACTGACTTGAGGTGAATTTGCAGTCTCCCCCAGTTGTAGAATACTGACAAGGTGGATCTGAACTCAAAAGCAAAAATTTGCTATGATATGGGAAAAAAAAAAATCATCTAAAAATATTGATTATACATAAGTACCATCCTAAACCTTTTGTATTGAATTCCTTCTGAATGTAGCAGTGCAATACCTGTGCCTGGGCAATACCTGTGCCTGGCCCCGAAAAAAAAAAAAATTAAGGGCAGAGGGCCCTGGACCGGCCCCGGGTAAGGGGCAGAAGCAACTGGACCAGCCCCGGGAAAGGGGCAGAAGCAACAGGACCAGCCCCGGGAAAGGGGCAGAAGCAACCGGACCAGCCCCGGGAAAGGGACAGAAGCAACCGGACCAGCCCCGGGAAAGGGGCAGAAGCAACCGGACCAGCCCCGGGAAAGGGGCAGAAGCAACCGGACCAGCCCCGGGAAAGGGGCAGAAGCCCCCGGGAAAGGGGCAGAAGCAACCGGAGCCCCCGGGAAAGGGGCAGCCCCCGGGAAAGGGGCAGAAGCAACCGGACCAGCCCCGGGAAAGGGGCAGAAGCAACCGGACCAGCCCCGGGAAAGGGGCAGAAGCAACCGGACCAGCCCCGGGAAAGGGGCAGAAGCAACCGGACCAGCCCCGGGAAAGGGGCAGAAGCAACCGGACCAGCCCCAGGAAAGGAGCAGAGGGAACCGGACCAGCCCCAGGAAAGGAGCAGAGGGAACCGGACCAGCCCCAGGAAAGGAGCAGAGGGAACCGGACCAGCCCCAGGAAAGGAGCAGAGGGAACCGGACCAGCCCCAGGAAAGGAGCAGAGGGAACTGGACCAGCCCCAGGAAAGGAGCAGAGGGAACAGAGGGAACTGGACCAGCCCCAGGAAAGGAGCAGAGGGAACTGGACCAGCCCCAGGAAAGGAGCAGAGGGAACTGGACCAGCCCCAGGAAAGGAGCAGAGGGAACTGGACCAGCCCCAGGAAAGGAGCAGAGGGAACTGGACCAGCCCCAGGAAAGGAGCAGAGGGAACTGGACCAGCCCCAGGAAAGGAGCAGAGGGAACTGGACCAGCCCCAGGAAAGGAGCAGAGGGAACTGGACCAGCCCCAGGAAAGGAGCAGAGGGAACTGGACCAGCCCCAGGAAAGGAGCAGAGGGAACTGGACCAGCCCCAGGAAAGGAGCAGAGGGAACTGGACCAGCCCCAGGAAAGGAGCAGAGGGAACTGGACCAGCCCCAGGAAAGGAGCAGAGGGAACTGGACCAGCCCCAGGAAAGAAGCAGAGGGAACTGGACCAGCCCCAGGAAAGGAGCAGAGGGAACTGGACCAGCCCCGGGAAAGGAGCAGAGGGAACTGGACCAGCCCCAGGAAAGGAGCAGAGGGAACTGGACCAGCCCCAGGAAAGGAGCAGAGGGAACTGGACCAGCCCCAGGAAAGGAGCAGAGGGAACTGGACCAGCCCCAGGAAAGAAGCAGAGGGAACTGGACCAGCCCCAGGAAAGGAGCAGAGGGAACTGGACCAGCCCCAGGAAAGGGAAGAGTACAAGCATGGTTTTCCTGAATTTTCTGGTAATTCAGGGGTGTCTGCACATCAAATGCCAGTCAGCTCAGCAGATTCCTATTTACTTCAATGGTGCCATGCGATGACCATTCTGATGCCGAGTGTTTGACTTTGTGTTTCTTTGGGCACATAAAGTATTAATGAGACACTTTTGCACTGCAGGTTACACTCACCCTTCGCTGCATCTACACAGCTCCCAATCCCGACACAAGCCAATGGCTCTCGGTGGGGGTAAAGGAATGAGACAATAGTGAGGTCCCATGAGGACGGAAGGGAAGTCCCAGCTGTGGAGTGCCTCAGGCCGATAATAGGAGATAAGTGGGTCTTTAATGACCATTAATTTCTGTTCGAATAACTGCCCCCCGGAGACCGGACTACCCAAGCAGACTACATCAATCATTGCCGAGACAGTGGAAGGAAGGCGACCAACCACACTACACCAAATATTACGTACACACCAATACGCCACGCGATAAGAGACCCAACACCCCTTAGAGAGCCCCCATTACTCATGGTGAGCTTAGCAAGACGGACAATTCTATTTACTACAATGATGAGAGGAAATGCCGAGATTGGTCACCAGAAACCTACAAATTGTACGCCGCCGTACGGTATTCAAGTAAAGAGGTGGGGGTAAGGGCGCCGGCTGCTGTGTAAAGGTGTATCTTGTGCCCCGATATACTATTTTATGTTAACCCTTTCACTGATCGCACATCCTATAAATCCTGGAACGTGGCAGGCGAACGCACAGCAGCAGATGTGACAATGGGAGAGACGGAGGCTCTCATCCAGTAGATGGAGAGAGACGGAGGCTCTCATCCATGTAATCAGCATCTGGATAGTCTGTAATGGTGATCAGACGGCACAATAGAGAGCTGGTAAAACACGTTTCCTGAGAATTACCCTGGAGGAGGGGGGGGGGGGGGGCTCCTTGCTCTACTGAGCCCAGCAGGGGGGGGAAGAAACAATAGAGGAGTCCTGCAATGTACAGACCAATCATCACCCAGAATCCTCTGCTGTGACTGCAGACAAAGGCTGCCGGGATGTAGCAGACACACACACACACTGCAATCTCGGGACCTAAATCCAATTCCTGCATGTGGGTAGCAAGACTCGGGACCGCACTGGCGGCCACCAACCGGAGCATAGTCTGTACTGGCACATGGCATGCATCTTATTGAATACTATGTGCCCCCACAGCAGTGAAGAACAACATTTATACTACTGTGATGTGTAAATGAACTTCATCTGGTAATGGAGGCGTTGGATGGATGGTTGGATGGTATGAAGTTAGGTGGTGGTGGGTGGGGTAAGGGCACCATCTAGGGGCAGCACAGTATCAAGGCAAGAGGTGGTGCAAGAGCACAACACTCAAGAGGCAGCACGGTATGAAAGCAAGAGGTGGTGTAAGAGCAGCCTCTAGGGGCAGCACGGTATGAAGGCAAGAGGTGGTGTAAGAGCACCCTCTAGGGGCAGCACGGTATGAAGGCAAGAGGTGGTGCAAGAGAACCTCTCTAGGGGCAGCACGGTATGAAGGCAAGAGGTGGTGTAAGAGCACCCTCTAGGGGCAGCACGGTATGAAGGCAAGAGGTGGTGTAAGAGCAGCCTCTAGGGGCAGCACGGTATGAAGGCAAGAGGTGGTGCAAGAGAACCTCTCTAGGGGCAGCACGGTATGAAGGCAAGAGGTGGTGTAAGAGCACCCTCTAGGGGCAGTATGGTATGAAGGCAAGAGGTGGTGCAAGAGAACCTCTCTAGGGGCAGCACGGTATGAAGGCAAGAGGTGGTGCAAGAGAACCTCTCTAGGGGCAGCACGGTATGAAGGCAAGAGGTGGTGTAAGAGCACCCTCTAGGGGCAGCACGGTATGAAGGCAAGAGGTGGTGCAAGAGAACCTCTCTAGGGGCAGCACGGTATGAAGGCAAGAGGTGGTGCAAGAGAACCTCTCTAGGGGCAGCACGGTATGAAGGCAAGAGGTGGTGCAAGAGAACCTCTCTAGGGGCAGCACGGTATGAAGGCAAGAGGTGGTGCAAGAGAACCTCTCTAGGGGCAGCACGGTATGAAGGCAAAAGGTGGTGCAAGAGAACCTCTCTAGGGGCAGCACGGTATGAAGGCAAGAGGTGGTGCAAGAGAACCTCTCTACGGTCAGCACGGTATGAAGGCAAGAGGTGGTGCAAGAGAACCTCTCTAGGAGCAGCACGGTATGAAGGCAAGAGGTGGTGTAAGAGCACCCTCTAGGGGCAGCACGGTATGAAGGCAAGAGATGGTGTAAGAACACCCTCTAGGGGCAGCACGGTATGAAGGCAAGTGGTGGTGTAAAAGAAACAACCTCTAGGGGCAGCACGATATGAAGGCAAAAGGTGGTGTAAGAGCACCCTCTAGGGGCAGCACGGTATGAAGGCAAGAGGTGGTGTAAGAACACCCTCTAGGGGCAGCACGGTATGAAGGCAAGTGGTGGTGTAAAAGAAACAACCTCTAGGGGCAGCACGATATGAAGGCAAAAGGTGGTGTAAGAGCACCCTCTAGGGGCAGCACGGTATGAAGGCAAGAGGTGGTGTAAGAGCACCCTCTAGGGGCAGCACGGTATGAAGGCAAGAGGTGGTGTAAGAACACCCTCTAGGGGCAGCACGGTATGAAGGCAAGAGGCGGTGTAAGAGCACCCTCTAGGGGCAGCACGGTATGAAGGCAAGAGGTGGTGTAAGAGCACCCTCTAGGGGCAGCACGGTATGAAGGCAAGAGGTGGTGTAAGAACACCCTCTAGGGGCAGCACGGTATGAAGGCAAGAGGCGGTGTAAGAGCACCCTCTAGGGGCAGCACGGTATGAAGGCAAGAGGTGGTGTAAGAGCAGCCTCTAGGGGCAGCACGGTATGAAGGCAAGAGGTGGTGTAAGAGCACCCTCTAGGGGCAGCACGATATTAAAGCAAGAGGTGGTGTAAGAACACCCTCTAGGGGCAGCACGGTATGAAGGCAAGAGGTGGTGTAAGAGCACCCTCTAGGGGCAGCACGATATGAAGGCAAGAGGTGGTGTAAGAACACCCTCTAGGGGCAGCACGGTATGAAGGCAAGTGGTGGTGTAAAAGAAACAACCCTTTAGGGGCAGCACGATATGAAGGCAAAAGGTGGTGTAAGAGCACCCTCTAGGGGCAGCACGGTATGAAGGCAAGAGGTGGTGTAAGAGCACCCTCTAGGGGCAGCACGGTATGAAGGCAAGAGGTGGTGTAAGAGCACCCTCTAGGGGCAGCACGATATGAAGGCAAGAGGTGGTGTAAGAGCACCCTCTAGGGGCAGCACGGTATGAAGGCAAGTGGTGGTGTAAAAGAAACAACCTCTAGGGGCAGCACGGTATGAAGGCAAGAGGCGGTGTAAGAGCACCCTCTAGGGGCAGCACGGTATGAAGGCAAGAGGTGGTGTAAGAGCAGCCTCTAGGGGCAGCACGGTATGAAGGCAAGAGGTGGTGTAAGAGCACCCTCTAGGGGCAGCACGATATTAAAGCAAGAGGTGGTGTAAGAACACCCTCTAGGGGCAGCACGGTATGAAGGCAAGAGGTGGTGTAAGAGCACCCTCTAGGGGCAGCACGATATGAAGGCAAGAGGTGGTGTAAGAACACCCTCTAGGGGCAGCACGGTATGAAGGCAAGTGGTGGTGTAAAAGAAACAACCCTTTAGGGGCAGCACGATATGAAGGCAAAAGGTGGTGTAAGAGCACCCTCTAGGGGCAGCACGGTATGAAGGCAAGAGGTGGTGTAAGAGCACCCTCTAGGGGCAGCACGGTATGAAGGCAAGAGGTGGTGTAAGAGCACCCTCTAGGGGCAGCACGGTATGAAGGCAAGAGGTGGTGTAAGAGAACCCCTCTAGGGGCAGCACGGTATGAAGGCAAGAGGTGGTGTAGGAGAACCTCTCTAGGGGCAGAACAGCAATGAAATAAGGTGTAAAGCAGGGGTGCTCAACCTGTGGCCCCCCCCAGCTGTTGCAGAACTACAAGTCCCATGAGGCATTGAAAGGATGAACAGTTACAAGCATGACTCTCAAAAGGCAAAAGCATGATGGGACTTTTAGTCCTGCCATAGCTGAAGGGGCACAGGTTGAGCACCCATGGTGATGTACAGGCACTAGGGGCAGCACAGTATGGTGTAAGGGTACCCTGTAGGGGCAGCACAGTACAAATTAAGGCAAGAGGTGGTGCAAGAGCACCCTCTAGAGGCAGCATGGTATGAAGGTGAGAGGTGGTGTAAGAGCACCCAATAGGGGCAGCACAGTATAAAGTAAAGTGAGAGTTGGGTTAAAGGTGCTCTTCTAGAGGCAGCACAGTATGGTGTAAGGGCACCCTGTAGAGGCAGAACAGTACAAAGCAAGGCAAAAGGTGGTGTAAGGGCACCCCCCTCATGGGGCAGTGCATTATGAAGGCGAGAGGTGGAGTAAGGGCAGCCTCTAGGTGCAAAACAGTATGGTGCAAGGTGGGAGGTGGGCCAAAGCACAGTATAAGTTGAGGCGAGAGGTGATGCAAGAGCACCCACCCTCTAGGGGCAGCACAGAATGAAGCAGGGGGGGGGGGGGGAGGTTGGGTAAGGGCTCCTTCTAGAACAGGGGTGGCAACCTCGGACCACCAGCTGTGGTGAAACTACAAGTCCCATGAGACATTGCAAGACCCTGACAATCACAGGCATGTCTCCTAGAGGCAGAGGCATGATGGAATTTGAAGTTTCACCACAGCTGGAGTGCCGAGGTTGCCTACCCCTGTTCTGGAGGCAGGCAAGAGGTGGTGTGAGGGCGCCCTCAAAGGGCATCACAGTATAAAGCAAAGCAGAAGGTGGGGTGAGGGCACTCTCGGGGGGCAGCACAGTATAAAGCAAAGCGGGAAGTGGGGTAAGGGCGCCCTCTAGGGGCAGCACAGCATAAAGCAAGTCTAGAAGTGGTGTAAGGGCACCTTCTACAAAAAGCATAGTATGAAGGAAGGAGGTTGTGTAAGGATGCCCGCTGGGGGGAAACACAACAAAAGGAGGATGCAGCACAATATGAACATGAGCGGTGGGGTAAACGCACCCAACAGTTGCAGCACAGTACGAATAAGGTGAAGGTGGTGAAGAAGGTGCTGTAAAGGTGCTCCAGAGGCAGTACAGTATAAAAAGTTAAGGCGAGAGCTGGTGTAAGAGATTCCTTTAGGGGCAGCATAGTAAGAAGTAACGAGGTGGTGCAAGGGCACCCTCTAGGGCAGGGGTGTCTAAACTTTTTCAAAGAGGGCCAGATATGACGAAGTGAACATGCGTGAGGGCCGACCATTTTTGCCTGACATTCTTTGAACCATTAAAGTTTGGTCTAAGCGTGTTTGTCCGAGCAACTAATGCACTGCCCAACAAGAATTCTCCTGCTTTTGTGCCTGTGTGTGGTGGAGATGAGCCTGGGCGTGTTATTTGGACATACCGTATTTACCTTAGGAAAAAAAAATGTAAATAAAAAAACTGTGAAACAAAGTAAGGGTCATTGCCCATCAATGCAGCCTAATCAGTGCCCATCTGCAGCCTCGCCATTGCCATGAATGCAGCCTGATCGATGTCCATCTGCTGCTTCGGAGGGGAAGGAACGAGCGCTAAAAGATTACATACAGAAGAATCTCCTGTTTACACAGCAGCCTCTTTAATACAATGTCCCGCCTCCTATGATAGACAGAGGAGTTGTCCAATGGCAGCCCAAAAGACAAGAATTCCTATTACAGATGCCGCCGGGTAAACAGGAGATTCTCCTCCTGTATGTAATTTGACGGCACTCGTTCCCCCCCCCCCTCCCCGTCCCGTCTGTGGCAGCGCTGATAAATACAGTATGGCCTGGATTCACAAAGCACTCACGCCGATGTAACTCACCTTTTCCCGGCGTAGCGTATAAATGCGCCCGGCGTATGTGTGCACCAGAGTCACAAACCAAGATACGCTGGCGTGACGTGGGCGCCAATTTGGTCCGGACGTATGTTGCTTCTCCCATTGATTAGGCATTCACATATGCAAATGAGGGGAAATACGCCGATTCACGAACATACGTGCGCCCAGCGTATGATATACGCAGTTTGCGTAAGTTTTACGTCCGGCGTAAAGTTATTTCCCATAGATGAGGCGCAACCCATGCAAAGGTATGGACCAGGGAACACAAGCCTACGTATTGTACGTTGGACATCTGTGAATATGGGCCGACGTGGGTCTGGCTGGGCGCAGGTTACGTTCACGGCGTACACAGTGATCCGGCGTATCTTAGGCAGTTGTTCCAACGTGGTTGTACGCATGCGCGCGGGGATACGTCCATGTCCCGACGCATGCGCAGTTCATTTAAAGTACTTGTCTGGCGCCCGGCCCATCATTTGCATGGGGTCACACTTCATTACCATGGATCACGCCCACTTTCACCTACTTCCACTTACGCCTACGAAATATACGCTACACCGGCGCAGAGTTGGGAGCATTTGCTTTGTGAATTCCATGCTTGCCTCTCCGCGCTGTGCCGGCGTAGCGTAAAAGAGATACGCTACGGCGGCATAAATGTGCGCCAATGTCTGTGAATCCGGGCCAATATATCCAAATTACCAGGGGGGCCACATTAAACTGGAACGGGGGCCGCAATTGGCCCCCGAGCTGTACTTTGGACATGCCTGCTCTAGGGGGAAGCACAGTATGATGCAACTTCACTCCTTTGATCTACACACGAATGAAAATGTTACTTTGTATCTCTATCTCCTCTCTGATCAATGTTTATAAACAATGTTACTTTGTATCTCTCTCTCTCCTGTCTGATCAATGTTTATAAACAATGTTAGGCCGTGGAAGTCGGCTTGTCAGATACCCACTCTCCCCCAGCGGCTGCAGCATTATATGTAAACCTCCCCGCTGTCACACCTGGCCTATGTACCAAGCTAAGGATTCATAACTTCTAGGCAGACTGTTGCACTACATTACCAGCGCCTGTATGCTCGGTTGTAAAATCCGTGTGAGATTGGTCAGCTTGTTCTCTGTGGGGGGGCCCCTTAGCTGCTCCAGAGCCCGTTGATTGCAGCAGATTATATCCAAAAATTGGATCTGCCTGCTGTAAGCAGCCAGATAGATATAAATGCATTTCCCCCCTAGTGGTGGCTGATGGTATTAGAGACTTGATTTTTTATTTTGTTTTTACGCTCCCAAAGCTCACCCCTCCTCCAAGATCTTTATCCAGTTAGCAAGTCGGCCACGGGCAGGATTCTGGAGAAAGCTGCATTTACACAAACTCCCAGCTCTCCCTTTGACAGCTGGGAATATCTGGCAGTGCAGGAGGAGGGGGGAGGGGGCGTACCACACACGTCCTGTGTAATCCCATACAGGTTGTATTGGGCGTGTGTGGTACGTCTAGTGTCTGCAGCTGGTTAGAGAGACAAAATCTGGGATATATTCACCAATCATCACACCCCAGATCAATCTTATTCATGTTTACTCCATATCACGTGTCAAGTAACGAGGGCCGTGGGCCGAATCCGGCCCCTGCCAGGGTGTGCCATGTGGCCCTCACACCTCTTCTGCAGCTGCGGCACCCTTTTCATCTCTCCATTCCCACCCCGTCTCAACAGTTAGCAGCAGAGAGGACGACAGAACTCCTCTGCCAGATCCCGCACAGAATTCAGCAGACTCAGGTTTCCTTTGGTGCTCCTCCAGACCCTGCATTTTTCTGCTTCCCATCTCTACCCCAGCTCCTTCCCAGCAGCAGCACATGATAAAGAATGCCTCCTACAGATCCTGCACCTCTCAATGCAGCCACAGCACCCCCTTTTGTCTCTGCATTCAGTAGACTCTGGCAGCTGACTCCAGCCCTCCTTTGGTCCTCCTCCAGACCCTACATTTTTCTGCTTCCCATTTCTGCCCCCAGATGCTTCCCAGCCACAGCACATGATAAAGAACTCCTCCTACAGATCTTGCACCTCTCCATGCAGCCACAGCACCCCCTCATCTCTGCCTCCCCTGGTCTCAGCATTCAGCTGACTCCAGCCCTCTTTTGGTCTTCCTCCAGGCCCTCCACTTTCCTCTTCCCAGCCGCATATGATGAACTCCTACAGATCCTGCACCTCTCCATGCAGCCTCAACACCCCCTCATCTCTGCAATCAGTAGACTCTGGCAGCTGACTCCAGCCCTCCTTTAGTCCTCCTCCAGCCCCTGCACGTTCTGCCTCCCAGCTCCTTCCTAGCCGCAGCACATGATAAATAACTCCTCCTACAGATCCTGCACCTCTCCATGCAGCCACAGCACCCCCTCATCTCTGCAATCAGTAGACTCTGGCAGCTGACTCCAGCCCTCCTTTAGTCCTCCTCCAGCCCCTGCACGTTCTGCCTCCCAGCTCCTTCCTAGCCGCAGCACATGATAAATAACTCATACTACAGATCCTGCACCTCTTCATACAGCCACAGCACCCCCTTGTCTCTGCATTCAGTAGACTCTGGCAGCTGACTCCAGCCCTCCTTTGGTCTTCCTTCAGACCCTGAACTTTCTGCTCCCCTATCTCCACCCCAAACTTCTTCCCAGCAACAGCACATGGTGAAGGGGGTGCACTGTGATGTAAGGGAAGATGGACTCTTGACATCTGATTGGGGGGGGGGCGCGTACTCTGGACATGAAGTCTTACAGATACAACCCAGCCCTTTGAGGGCAACCAGAACGCTGATGCGGCTTGCAACGAAATGTTCGACACCCCTTCTTTATACCATCGACTTAGGTCTACTAACGCGTTTCGCCCAATAGGACTAATGTCATAGAGATGGAGAAGGGTCAAGGTGGAGGGGACTTCTATACACAGCATAAAAATCAAGACACCCGAGTTTGCTGATCCAAGGGAGTTGCAATGACTTCTTCTCCATGTTGGATTTGTGAGCAGAGACTGCTTAGAATGGCCTCCAGCACCCGGGGTACAAGTGATGGAGGGAAAGTGCCAATAGGAGCAAAGAGCTGACACTCCACAATTGTATTTTTATTTCTGGCCTATAGATGGTCCTTCAGGCTCCTTCTAGTTCTATGTGTTGTATAGAACATTTCCAGTCATATAAACGTGTATCATTGATATACAAGAGGAAGGATCTACACCTAGGATTTCCTCTCATGGACCAGGACCACCTCCATGGGACCCACCACACGTCTCATATCTGCCCAGTGTTCCCTTCTAGTGCTCAGCTCCTCCTGATTGCACCCAAGTCTATCATCGCATTTCAGCCGAAGCCTTACTTATAGAAACGATAGGAGGAAGGCTTTAGCCAAAAGGCGTTAGCGTGTTACCGCTGTAGCCTGCCACGAAGACAATAAAGAATAGACGCAATGAAGGGTACAGAGGAGCTGACTTCATTATATTGTAGGTCAGGGGTCTCCAAACTTTTTAACAGAGAGCCAGTTTACTGTCCTTCAGATTTTAGGGTGCCGGACTGTGGCCAGTGGGAGTTGAAATTGTCCTGTCATCAGTGGACGTGCATCTTTGGAATTAGGGAGACGACTTCCCCCCCCATCAGGAGGACGACGACTTCCCCCCCATCAGGAGGACGACGACTTCCCCCCCATCGGGAGGGAACAAAGCCAAGGGCAGACGGGATGATGTCATCATGCCATCTCTGGGAGTTTTTCGACCAGACTTTGGGAGTTATGTAAATGGCCTACACCTATAACAAGGGCGTCTTTAATTTAAGTTTGTTTTTATATAGAGGCGCCCCTTATCTGCATAGGCGCAGGTATTAATAAAGGTTAACTGACCTCTAAACCCAAATATGATCATTATATTCTACTATAGGTGGAGTAAACCCAATTTCAGAATTTCACCATCATCTGTCATGAAAGACGTACAGGGGGCGCCACCATTGCTGAGCCCTTAGTGAAAAATGCTGGTTGCCTGGCTGTTGTTGACATTCTGGTTTTAAAGCTGGATTTCAGACAGATACAAGGACACAAATGATCGCTGCTCTGCATTCATTCGTTTATCATTAGGGCCCGCTCATACTGTCTGTATAATGAACGCTCTATTTTAGCGCACAACTATGCTATAACCGCCTTATGGAACACTATGGCTGGGGGGCATTGGGGTGTTCTGGGTGGTGGTCGGTTGCTTCCTACCTTTTACCTGGGATTTTCGGTGAGCTTGGAGCGACGCCGGGTGAGGTAGGCTGAAGATTTCAACATGGCCGCTGGAGAAGGCGACCGCCAACAGTCCCAGTCTGGCCATCTGCGAGTCCTGTGGGAACACATAGGTTCAAAAAGTCAACCTTGGACAACAAGTGAAAATATGCATGACCAATGGTATCCGACCAATGCTTGCCATTAGTTCCTTGTGCGGCCAATACCAGCAGCAGGGAGGACAAGATACTCCAACAAAGGGCTCCCTCTAGTGGAGAACCCAAAATCTCAGAGGATGGTCCCCTTTCTGGCTGACACCCACTGGCGGAACTACCAGAGTCTCACTGGGCCCTGTAGTTCCGTCACTGTGGGAAGGCCCAGAAGGAGAGAGGGAGAGCCTCTGCTGGGATTTCACCTGGTATGGTGCACTACAAGCCCCAGCATGCTCTGTCAGCCTATGTCAGGGTTTTGACAAATATGCTTAGAGTCTAGGAGCCAGCTAAAAAAGTTAGGAGCCAAGAAACGCACCCCGTCCCACCAAGCTCGTGCACAGAAGCGAACGCATATGCGAGTAGAGCCCACATATGTAAACGGTATTCAAACCACACATTTTGAAGAGTGGCATGTTGGGTATCAATTTACTTGGCGTAACATTATATTTCACAATATAAAATATGTTGTCTTATTTTTTAATAAAGAAAAAAAAAAAAAAAAAAAGTATTTTTTCCCCAAAAAAGTGCGCTTTTAAGACCGCTGTGCAAATATGGTGTGAGGGAAAGTATTGCAACGACCGCCATTTTATTCTCTAGGGTGTTGAAATAAAAAATATATATAATGTTTGGGGGTTCTAATTAGAGGGAAGGAGATGGCAGTGAAAAACACATTAGAACTTCTGTTTTTTGCTACTTGTAAAGTAATGTAACCTGTAATGCCAATGGCCACCACAAGATGGCGCCAGATCACAGAAGGAAGCTGAGGTCTGCAGAAGGCCGCAAAGCCACGGCCTCAATTACCGGCCGGCATGGAGTGGCTTTGCGGCCTTCTGCAGACCTCAGCTTTCTTCTGTGAGGGCCGCAAAGCCACGGCCTCAATTACCGGCCGGCACGGAGCGGCTTTGCGGCCTTCTGCAGACCTCAGCTTTCTTCTGTGAGGGCCGCGGCCTCAATTACCGGCGGGCGTGGGCCCGCTGCCATCGTGCCCCGCGCCGGACGGTAATTGAGGCCGCGGCTTTGCGGCCTTCTGCAGGCTTAAGCTCCCCAGGCGCCAGGTCACAATTTCTTGTCGCAATTGCGATCGGGCGCCCGGATTTTGTCGAGGCCTGGCCTATGTGTATGTTTAGCTATGATGAAGGCTAATGGGACTAAAATAACCTATTAACATTGGAAAGGGCCCCCGGGAAACAGAGATCAAAGGGGCCCCTTCAGGATTCCTTGCACCGGGGCCCCGAAGGTTCTAGTTACGCCTCTGACACCTATTCAATAAAACAGGAAGTGGGTTGGAAGGGAAGTTCCCCCTCACACAATAAATAGGAGGAGAGGAACCTTCTTCAAACCACCTTTCCACACAAAAACACACACACACACACACACACACACACACACACGCAAAACACACACACGCAAAACACACACACGCAAAACACACACACGCAAAACACACACACACACACACACGCAAAACACACACACGCAAAACACACACACGCAAAACACACACACGCAAAACACACACACACGCAAAACACACACACACGCAAAACACACACACACGCAAAACACACACACGCAAAACACACACACGCAAAACACACACACACCTTTCCCCCGGATGTTGGCTTTATGGGGAAGGGCACCCTCAAGGTATGGGATTGGTTTATTTTTTACCCTATTTTCCTGCACCTTATAAGCTCCCCCCATCCCTGTAACACCCCACCCATGTGACTGCTCTTGACTCACCTTCCTGGGGGCAGACGGGAGCTCCCACCCTCCGCTGGAGCAGAACTTCATGTCCCAGATGCAACCTTCATCCACCGCCAGCCCATAAGAGAAAGATGGCGGCAACTCGCAGCTGAGGAGCCAATCAGAATGAACAGAGGTCACGTCAGATGGAATACAGCCATGGCAGAGGTCACAGTACTGCAGCAAATATGAGAGGTGGAACTCTATATTATACTCCACACCTACCAATCGCATATCCCCTTTCAGGACTCCATACTGTGCTACAATATAGTGTTACAATAAAGCTTACCATACACTGTACAATCTATATAATCATGTACTGCAAGGGCATACCTAATCTGATACTAAATAGATGGACTGCAAGTTTACCCTCCTAAAATACCACTTTGGTAAATCTTAGATTGAATAGGCTTAAATATCGTAAGCTTTGGATGATGCATTTATTCCACAAGGCTCCACCATCCGTCGCCAGATCAATGGATGATGTCTCTACTTAAGGCTCCGTCCCTAATCGCAATGTTGTTGAATGAGGCCTATATATATTAAGACTTCCTCCCCCTCCGTTAATGGAAGATGCCTCCATTCAACATCTTCCTCCAGTCTCCATGTCATTGGATGAGGCCTCTATTCCACAAATCTCCTCCCTGGTCTCCATGTCATTGAATGAGGCCTCTCTATTCAACGTCTTCCTCCAGTCTCCATGTCATTGAATGAGGCCTTTCTATTCAACGTCTTCCTCCAGTCTCCATGTCATTGAATGTGGCCTCTCTATTCAACGTCTTCCTCCAGTCTCCATGTCATTGGATGAGGCCTCTTTATTCAACGTCTTCCTCCAGTCTCCATGTCATTGGATGAAGTTTCTATTCGACGTCTTCCTCATGTCATTGGATGAAGTTTCTATTCGACGTCTTCCTCATGTCATTGGATGAAGTTTCTATTCGACGTCTTCCTCATGTCATTGGATGAAGTTTCTATTCGACGTCTTCCTCATGTCATTGGATGAAGTTTCTATTCGACGTCTTCCTCATGTCATTGGATGAAGTTTCTATTCGACGTCTTTCTCATGTCATTGGATGAAGTTTCTATTCAACGTCTTCCTCATGTCATTGGATGAAGTTTCTATTCGACGTCTTCCTCATGTCATTGGATGAAGTTTCTATTCAATGTCTTCCTCATGTCATTGGATGAAGTTTCCATTCAATGTCTTCCTCCAGTCTCCATGTCATTGGATGAAGTTTCCATTCAACATCTTCCTTATGTCATTGGATGAAGTTTCCATTCAATGTTTTCCTCCAGTCTCCATGTCATTGGATGAAATTTCCATTCAACGTCTTCCTCCAGTCTCCATGTCACTGGGTGAAGTTTCCATTCAACATCTTCCTCCAGTCTCCATGTAATTGGTTTAAGTTTCCATTCAACGCCTTCCTCCAGTCTCCATGTCATTGGATGAAGTTTCCATCCAACGTCTTCCTCATGTCATTGGATGGAGTTTCTATTCAACGTCTTCCTCCAGCCTCCATGTCATTGGATGAAGTTTCCATTCAATGTCTTCCTCCAGTCTCCATGTCATTGGTTGAAGTTTCCATTCAACATTTTCCTCCAGTCTCCATGTAATTGGTTGAAGTTTCCATTCAACATCTTCCTTATGTCATTGGATGAAGTTTCCATTCAATGTCTTCCTCCAGTCTCCATGTAATTGGTTTAAGTTTCCATTCAACATCTTCCTCCAGTCTCCATGTCATTGGATGAAGTTTCCATCCAACGTCTTCCTCATGTCATTGGATGGAGTTTCTATTCAACGTCTTCCTCCAGCCTCCATGTCATTGGATGAAGTTTCCATTCAATGTCTTCCTCCAGTCTCCATGTCATTGGTTGAAGTTTCCATTCAACATTTTCCTCCAGTCTCCATGTAATTGGTTGAAGTTTCCATTCAACGTCTTCCTCCAGTCTCCATGTCATTGGATGAAGTTTCTATTCGACGTCATTCTCGTGTCATTGGATGAAGTTTCTATTCGACGTCTTCCTCATGTCATTGGATGAAGTTTCTATTCAACGTCTTCCTCATGTCATTGGATGAAGTTTCTATTCAATGTCTTCCTCATGTCATTGGATGGAGTTTCTATTCAACGTCTTCCTCCAGTCTCCATGTCATTGGATGAAGTTTCTATTCAATGTCTTCCTCATGTCATTGGATGAAGTTTCTATTCAACGTCTTCCTCATGTCATTGGATGAAGTTTCTATTCAACGTCTTCCTCCAGTCTCCATGTCATTGGATGAAGTTTCCATTCAACGTCTTCCTCATGTCATTGGATGGAGTTTCTATTCAACGTCTTCCTCCAGCCTCCATGTCATTGGATGAAGTTTCCATTTAACGTCTTCCTCAAGGCTCTGGGCTTGGGAAATTGGTTAACATAAAAGTTTAGTTACCTTAATGCAGAAAAGGCATTAAAAAGATAATGAAAACCTTCTGCCTTTACAGCCACTTTCACAATAGTTTGTCCAGCAAATATAAAAGAAGCATTCTGCGTTCATTGAGAATACAGTAATGGGTTGTTAAACCTGATCCGCTCATCACCAGCTGTAATAAAATTAGCTGTAGTACAAACTACAGTCTTTTTTTCACCCCTGCAGCAGAAAGAACATTTGGTGGGGCAGCTGGGTAAAAAAGCTGATGTACAAAATATTTGGGGACACGTAGTGACAGACAGATGTCAGGGCCAATTATATGAACACTCACCAGCTCTCCACATTCAGGGCTCCCAGGCTCCAGATCTGGAGCAGTGACGGTCGGTTTTGCGTCACATGCAGGCTATGCCGGTCATCCATCCCTCGGTGACAATACACAGCCACGTACTGATTGGCCCCGGAGCCAGCCGAGGTCGGGCACCATTCCATGGACCACACGGGGCCCCCCACAAAGAAGGTGGAGTCCCAGCGCTCAGGGTGAGGGGGCAGAGACTGGAACCTGCAAAAAGGAGAGAAAGATGAGGGGGTGATAACGGGGGCCGGAGCGATCACACAACTGCACCATATAGCACAAAAATAAGCACCAATAATTGAATACACAAGGCATCCTTTTATTATAAGATGGGGCACCCATGTAGATTACAGAATCCTCTGCATGTCCACATATACTGGCATGAAGTTACACCTACAGGCATTACACACACACACACACACACCTGCTTAAGACACAAGGCTCGGCCTCTTCTTTGATTGCTTCTCGTCTGATAGAGAATGGAGTAGAGGAGGACTGGAGAGGTAGGTAAGGCTCAGCCTCCCTGTACCGGGAAAAAAACAAAAAGGACATTCAATTAAGGAAACATCATCTAAAATGACTGCCCCACCCACACCCACCATGACCGCCACACCTACAAATACAATGACACCCACCACCCCCCTCCAAAAAGAGAAAAAGAGGAGGAAAGAGGAAGGAAGGAAGGGAAAAGAGTGGAGGAAGGAAGAAAGAAAGAGGAAAGAGTGGAGGAAGGAAAAAAGAAAGAGGAAAGAGGGGAGGAAGGAAGAAAGAAAGAGGAAAGAGGGGAGGAAGGAAGGAAGAAAGAGGAAAAAGAGTGGAGGAAGGAAGAAAGAAAGAAAGAGGAAAGAGGGGAGGAAGGAAGAAAGAAAGAGGAAAGAGGGGAGGAAGGAAGGAAGAAAGAGGAAAGAGGGGAGGAAGGAAGGAAGAAAGAGGAAAGAGGGGAGGAAGAGGAAAGAGGAAGAGAGGAAGAAAGAGGAAAGAGGAGGAAGAGAAGAAAGAGGAAAGAGGGGAGGAAGAAAGAAAAAGGAAAGAGGGGAGGAAGAAAGAGGAAAGAGGAAAGAGGGGAGGAAGAAAGAGGAAAGAGGGGAGGAAGGAAGAAAGAGGAAAGAGGGGAGGAAGGAAGAAAGAGGAAAGAGGGGAGGAAGGAAGAAAGAGGAAAGAGGGGAGGGGAAGGAAGAGGAAAGAGGGGAGGAAGGAAGAGGAAAGGGGAGGGGAGGGAGGGGAGGAGGAAGAAAGAGGAAAGAGGGGAGGAAGGAAGAAAGAGGAAAGAGGGGAGGAAGGAAGAAAGAGGAAAGAGGGGAGGAAGGAAGAAAGAGGAAAGAGGGGAGGAAGGAAGAGGAAAGAGGGGAGGAAGGAAGAGGAAAGAGGGGAGGAAGGAAGAGGAAAGAGGGGAGGAAGGAAGAGGAAAGAGGGGAGGAAGGAAGAGGAAAGAGGGGAGGAAGGAAGGAAGGAAGAGGAAAGAGGGGAGGAAGGAAGAGGAAAGAGGGGAGGAAGGAAGAGGAAAGAGGGGAGGAAGGAAGAGGAGGCTGGGGTCACAGTCACATGGTACTCACTGGCAGGACAGGAAGTGCCAGTAGTCTTTACGCGGGATCCAATCAGGGAACTCCCAGTCTGAGTGGTAGACATTCCGGCTGTGGAGAAGAGATGAGAGTGCTGTGTCATGGATAAAAAATATATATAATATATTTGGTACAAAGGAGACTTTACAAACTAAAAGTCATTGATATAAAATACAATATATTCCAGCATGCACTCACCCATCTGCTTCATTCCATGGCTCACATTTCTTATCCTAAGCAGACCCCTCCCCAATTTCTTCAGGGCCATTTCCCCTTTTCTGAAACTCTAAGGCCCCTTTCATATTGGGGCGGGAGCCGCGGTGGCGGTAGAGCGCCGCTAAAAATAGCGGCGCTATACCGCCGGAATCGGCCACTAGCTGTGCGGTATTAACCCCCGCTAGCGGCCGATAAAGGGTTAATACCTCCCGCAATGCGCCTCTGCAGACGTGCAGTGCGGGCGGTATTGCCACGGTTTCCCATTGTTTTAAATGGCAAGGAGCGGTATACACGCCGCTCCAAAGATGCAGCCCTCCGGCTTTCACATTGAGGTTGATGGGCAGGAGTTTTTCAGGCGGTATAGCAGCGCTATTTTTAGAGCTGTACCGCCTGAAAAATGTCCCAGCGTGAAAGGGGTCTTAAGAGGGGGGGGGGGGGGGAGTGGGGCCTTTGGTAGGAGTGGGACTTCCTTCCCACTTCCTTGTTACCGCCCAGATGACTCCTCCTTTCGCCTTAGGCGGCCCCTCCTAGGCGATCTCCCGAGACACGTGACAGGTCCCAGGAGATCGCTTGTCCACTCAGGGAGTGCAGCGCAGTGCGTGCCCGGCCGTAAAGCCGAAATCTGTCACGGCCGGGTGCCCACAGAGTGAATGGAGGTGCCGGCGGAGGGGGACGGATGGACGAACGGCCTCCCAGCAAAGCAAGCCCACACTGTAGCTGTCTTTCTGGCGATAGCATGGAATGGAACTGGTTAGAGTCTGGCTCTCGGAATATCTGTTGCTATATAGGTTGGTACATTCACAGATTGCAGTAGCACCGCACTAACTAGGGCCTTCATGCTGGCTAAACGGTGGGGGAAGATTTCTCCAATAACTGTCCACATTGGCTGTCCATTTTGGCAGCCATGGCACCTCCAGGGTGGTACCTTTATTATATAAAACACAGGAAGGAATAGGAGGAGGTGACAACACTTACAAATCCATAGTGATCTCTGCAGACCTGTAGATGGGGGTCATGATGGAATTATGGAAGCCGTTCTCTGCAACACCTTTCATCTGAGGATAAGGCTTCTGTTGGGAGGGAGACAATTCACTGTTAAAGATGGACACATAGCGCCCCCTACATGTCATTTACCTCCATCAAGTCTCAATCAGAACCTGGAGGCACACCAAAAAAAGATTGGGCAACTACATTGCAAATAAGGTTTCCTCTGCTCTGTGTGCTTCTCTATTATCTTACAGCTCTACATGTCTTGTGTGTCCTCTATTATTTACACATGGAGCTGTAAGAGAGGAAAGAAGCACACAGAGCAGCTATGCTTGGCCCCTCCACTCTGCTGCCCATTCACAGAAGCCTTTGTGTTTTGTGAATGAGTTCACATGATACATAGGCTTCTGTGATTGGGCAGCAGAGGGAAGGGGCGGTATAGCTGCTCTGTGCTTCTCTCCCCTCTCACAGCTCTATGTGTCTTGGGTGTCCTCTATTATGTATATGCAACAGGTTTATGCTGAAGGACACACAAGACGAAGAAGGGGAGAAAGCAGACACACAGCAGCTATGCCTGCCCCTTCACAGAAGCCTTTGCGTTTTGTGAATGAGTTTACATGATACAAAGGCTTCTGTGATTGGGCAAAGTAGGGGAGGGGCAGGCATATTTCCACTTTATGTTTTTTCAAATTGTCTCTCTTTTGTTTATAGCACAAAAAATAAAAACTGTAGAGATGATCAAATACCACCAAAAGAAAGCTCTATTTGTGAAAAAAAAAAAAAAAAAGTAAATTTTGTTTGGGAGCCACATCGCACAACAGCGTAATTGTCAGTTAAAGCGACGCAATGCCAAATAGCAAAAAGTGCTCTGGTCAGAGAGAGGCTAAATTCTTCCGGGGCTGAAGTGGGTAAAAAGGTCATAGTGTTTGAGGTGGGGGATGGGTTCACCATTACCTACACAGAAATCCTATATACTACAGGTATACCTTGAAAAGTGAGTCTCACCTCAGAGCTTGCAATCATGCATGCGTCTGATCACCTGTGTGCCACGCCGTATGAAAAGACTATGTGGCGAAAACAGCATCTTTATAGTTACAGTGCGGAAAATAAGTATTTGAACACGCTGCTATTTTGCAAGTTCTCCCACTTGGAAATCATGGAGGGGTCTGAAATTGTCATCGTAGGTGCATGTCCACTGTGAGAGACATAATCAAAAAAAAAAAATTCCAGAAATCACAATGTATGATTTTTTTAACTATTTATTTGTATGATACAGCTGCAAAGAAGTATTTGAACACCTGAGAAAATCAATGTTAATATTTGGTACAGTAGCCTTTGTTTGCAATTACAGAGGTCAAACGTTTCTTGTAGTTTTTCACCAGGTTTGCACACACTGGAGGAGGGATTTTGGCCCACTCCTCCACACAGATCTTCTCTAGATCAGTCAGGTTTCTGGGCTGTCGCTGAGAAACACAGAGTTTGAGCTCCCTCCAAAGATTCTCTATTGGGTTTAGGTCTGGAGACTGGCTAGGCCACGCCAGAACCTTGATATGCTTCTTACAGAGCCACTCCTTGGTTATCCTGGCTGTGTGCTTCGGGTCATTGTCATGTTGGAAGACCCAGCCTCGACCCATCTTCAAAGCTCTAACTGAGGGAAGGAGGTTGTTGCCCAAAATCTCGCAATACATGGCCCCGGTCATCCTCTCCTTAATACAGTGCAGTCGCCCTGTCCCATGTGCAGAAAAACACCCCCAAAGCATGATGCTAACACCCCCATGCTTCACAGTAGGGATGGTGTTCTTGGGATGGTACTCATCATTCTTCTTCCTCCAAACACGGTTAGTGGAATTATGACCAAAAAGTTCTATTTTGGTCTCATCTGACCACATGACTTTCTCCCATGACTCCTCTGGATCATCCAAATGGTCATTGGCAAACTTAAGACGGGCCTTGACATGTGCTGGTTTAAGCAAGGGAACCTTCCGTGCCATGCATGATTTCAAACCATGACGTCTTAGTGTATTACCAACAGTAACCTTGGAAACGGTGGTCCCAGCTCTTTTCAGGTCATTGACCAGCTCCTCCCGTGTAGTCCTGGGCTGATTTCTCACCTTTCTTAGGATCATTGAGACCCCACGAGGTGAGATTTTGCATGGAGCCCCAGTCCGAGGGAGATTGACAGTCATGTTTAGCTTCTTCCATTTTCTAATGATTGCTTCAACAGTGGACCTTTTTTCACCAAGCTGCTTGGCAATTTCCCCGTAGCCCTTTCCAGCCTTGTGGAGGTGTACAATTTTGTCTCTAGTGTCTTTGGACAGCTCTTTGGTCTTGGCCATGTTAGTAGTTGGATTCTTACTGATTGTATGGGGTGGACAGGTGTCTTTATGCAGCTAATGACCTCAAACAGGTGCATCTAATTTAGGATAATAAATGGAGTGGAGGTGGACATTTTAAAGGCAGACTAATGGCCCATACACACGATCCGAATATCGGACGAAAACGATCGTACGATGATGGATCGTACGATTTTTGGATCGTGTGTACACTACTTTCGACAGCCGATCACGACCGTTCATCCGATTAAATTCGATCGGACAAGCGCGAAAATTTCTCTCGTCCGATGTCCGATCTTCGTTTAGTCAGTACAGCCGTCGTCCGACAATACAATACAAATACATTACAACACGTGACATCACTTCCGATCGTTTTTCTATCGTACGATAATTTTCGTGAGTTTAAAACCTATTTTATTTTACTCGCGATTATTAAGCGAAAAAAGTCGTACGATCCGTCGGCCAATATTCGGATCGTGTGTATGGGCCATAACAGGTTTTTGAGGGTCAGAATTCTAGCTGATAGACAGGTGTTCAAATACTTCTTTGCAGCTGTATCATACAAATAAATAGTTAAAAAAAATCATAAATTGTGATATCTGAAAAAAAATATTTTTGATTATGTCTCTCACAGTGGACATGCACCTACGATGACAATTTCAGACCCCTCCATGATTTCCAAGTGGGAGAACTTGCAAAATAGCAGGGTGTTCAAATACTTATTTTCCGCACTGTAAGTATTCTGTTTAGATTTTTCTACTATCTGTCATTACTAAAGGTTACACTTTTATGTACAGACCAAAAGTTTGGACACATCTTCTCATTCAAAGAGAATTCTTTATTTTCATGACTATGGAAATTGCAGAGTCACACTGGAGGCATCAAAACTATGAATTAACACATGTGGAATTATATACATAACACAAAAGTGTGAAACTGAAAATATATGTCATATTCTAGGTCCTTTTGCAGCAGACACATCTCTAGAACAACTGATAAAGAGGAGACGATGTGAATCAGGCCTTCATTGTAGAATATCTGCTAGGAAACCACTGCTAAAGAAAGGCAACAAGCAGAAGAGACTTGTTTGGGCTAAAGAACACAAGGAATGGACATTAGACCAGTGGAAATCTGTGCTTTGGTCTGATGAGTCCAAATCTGAGATCTTTGGTTCCAACCACCGTGTCTTTGTGCGACGCAGAAAAGGTGAACGGATGAACTCTACATGCCTGGTTCCCACCGTGAAGCATGGAGGAGGAGGTGTAAAAGGTGTGGGGGTGCTTTGCTGGTGACACTGTTGGGGAGTTATACTGAACCAGCATGGCTACCACAGCATCTTGCAGCGGCATGCTATTCCATCCGGTTTGCGTTTAGTTGGACCATCATTTATTTTTCAACAGGACAATGACCCCAAACACACCTCCAGGCTGTGTAAGGGCTATTTGACCAAGAAGTAGAGTGATGGGGTGCTGCGCCAGATGACCTGGCCTCCAGTTACTGGACCTGAACCCAATCGAGATGGTTTGGGGTGAGCTGGACCGCAGAGTGAAGGCAAAAGGGCCAACAAGTGCTAAGCATCTCTGGGAACTCCTTCAAGACTGTTGGAAGACCATTTCAGGTGACTACCTCTTGGAGCTCATCAAGAGAATGCCAAGAGTGTGCAAAGCAGTAATCAAAGCAAAAGGTGGCTACTTTGAAGAACATGACACATTTTCAGTTGTTGCGCACTTTTTTGTTATGTATATAATCCCACTTGTGTTAATTCATAGTTTTGATGCCTTCAGTGTGACTCTACAATTTCCATAGTCATGAAAATAAAGAAAACTCTTGGAATGAGAAGGTGTGTCCAAACTTTTGGTCTGTACTGTATTTGTGTGATCTCTCTTTGCACAGATCGAGTACAACCCCAAAAACCTAAAAATATATCACGTGACAAAACACCAGTTAGATGGGAGTTTTATAAAAGCGTATCATTCCATGCACACCTTTAGTGGTTGCGCAATACAAATCTGAACAGCCTAGAAGAGGTTCTCTAGAGATGGGATGGCACGAGTGAAGAAACAGGATGGGGCAAGCTGCACAGACAGGTAAGGACACTCACCTCTCCAAATGCAAAGACATTCATGTTGTAGGATGGGAGGTCATCTTCAGCCTCATCGCTCAGGCAGTAATCCTCAATCTCCTCTCTCTCCTCCTCCTCCCGCAGCAGGTCTTCCGATACCACAAAGTCTGAGTCGCCATCATCCGAATCCCGGCATTTCCTCTTCCTGCTCTTCTTCCCGGACTGTGGCGGCTTCGGCGTCTTCTCTAGACTGGTCTTCTGTTCTGGGGTGGAGTTGCCTAGAACGGTGGGAGACGTTCGCCCTTGAACAGTCAAGTCGTCTGCAATTTCATGGAGGTACTGAAGAGCGCTGCGGAGAGAAGAGAAAAAGAAAAATGATAGGGCTAGATTCAGGTAGTAGCGGCTTAATTCTAAACCTGCCTAGCGTATGGTATTTACACTACGCCGCCGCAACTTTTTCAGGCAAGTGCTTTATTCTCAAAGCGCTTGCCTGTAAAGTTGAGGCGGTGTAGTGTAAACGGCCCGTCTTAAGTCAAATTGGGCGGGTAGGGAGAGTGTATTATTTAAATAACACGCGATCCCGCACCAAATGTACTGCGCATGCGCCAGCTGTGAATTGATCCCAGTGCGCATGCTCCAAATCACGACGTCAATACAACGTGTAAACAACGTGAACGTCACTTACGCAAAGCCCTATTCGCGAACGTTTTACGTAAACTACGTGGAAAAAAACGCCGGCACACCGTCCATACTTAACATTGGCTGCGCCTCATACAGCAGCGTTAACATTACGACGGACCTACGCTAACGCAAACGACGTAATAAAATAGCGCCGGCCGGGCATACGTTCGGGAATCGGCGTATAGGCTCATTTGCATATTTTAGACGGGAACGCCACCTAGCGTCCAGCCTAAAATATGACAATAAGATACAACGGCGTAAGAGACTTACGCCAGTTGGATCCAATGGAAATCTATGCGTTACTGATTCTATGAATCAGTCGCATAGGTAGGAAGGCTCAGACGCAGAGATAAGACGGCGTATCTGGAGATAAGCCGTCTTATCTCTTTCCTGAATCTGGCCCATGGGGCCAGATTCACGAACAGTTAGGCTGGCGGATCGAGTGATCCGCCAGCCTAACTGTGACTTTGAGCCGGCGTTTCTGTTTTCTGTAACCAGAAAACAAGAATCGCCGGGTTGAAGTTCCGATGCGAGCAGCGTAACTGAGTTTCGCCATCGCATCGTTACTTCAACTTAAAAATGGCGCCGGGGGCGTTCCCGCCGATTTACGCTCAAAAAATATGTTAATGAGCGGAAATCGGCAATTCACGATCGAATTCCGGCGCAACGCAATGACGATACGACGTTTCCGGACGGGATACGCGGCGCATAGATATACCTACATGGGGTTGGAGTATCCTATGTTAGGTATAGGCGTCGTCATCGCGTCGGGAAAAAAAAAAAAACGTCGCTTGCGTAAAACGGTCATGAATGGGAATGTGACGTCATTGACGTTCATTCACAGATTTTGGAGCATGCGCACGGGGATGTTTTGACACTCGACGCATGCGCAGTACGTTGGCGGCGGGATCGCGCTTAGTTAGCATACTACACGCCCCGTACCCGCTAAATTTGAATTCCGCCGGCTCATTTGCGATGCGCTGCCGCAACTTTAGGAGCAAGTGCTTCGTGAATGACAGCACTTGCTCCTAAAATTTCTGCAGCGCAACGCAAATGAGAAGCGTTACTCCAGAGCAAAGATGCTCTGGACTACCTGAATCTGGCCCATAGTCGTCTTCTCCTGACACCAGATTACCATGATCGCTCGGACCCCAGCACCAACATTAGGACCAAATCTAACCATAAATGGGGGCGGGGGGGGGGGGAGAGAAAATAAATAGAAACACACCATGCAAGAAAAACCACACACATTTCAAAAAGTGGTTTTAAAGCAGGATGGAAACTACAAGCTGGTGGACATCCAGCTGATGCAGAACTACAAGTCCCATTGTGCCTCTGCCTGTGGAAGTCATGCTTGTAACGGTCAGCCTTGCAATGCCTCATGGGACCTGTAGTCCTGCAACAGCTGGAGGGCCGCCAGTTTGAGACCCCTGATCTAAAATGTAAGCATTAATGCATTCCATAAAAATAAGTCACACTACATGCCCACGCGCCCCTAAACACGAACCTGACTCCTCCACCAATTCAGCACTGCCCAGTCTGCAGCATTGCTTATCTCTCCTCTTTTGTCATAGGTTCCTGCTGCCATCAATGAAATCCTGCGAGGAGCAGGAGGCATGGCCAAGTTGGTGCGAGTATGTTTATGGGAGGAGGAGTGGCCAAGTTGGTGCGAGTATGTTTATGGGAGGAGGAGTGGCCAAGTTGGTGCGAGTATGGGAGGGAGGAGGAGTGGCCAAGTTGGTGCGAGTATGGGAGGGAGGAGGAGTGGCCAAGTTGGTGCGAGTATGGGAGGGAGGAGGAGTGGCCAAGTTGGTGCGAGTATGGGAGGGAGGAGGAGTGGCCAAGTTGGTGCGAGTATGGGAGGGAGGAGGAGTGGCCAAGCTGGTGTGTGTATGTTTATGGACGCACAACGCAGCTTGGGAGAGTGCCCGCACAGTCTGCTAGAGTATTGGTAGGAAGGAGGAGAAGGAGTGGAGAGCACCGGTTAGGGGGCTCCAAATGAGGAGGTTTGGGATCTCTCTGTGCAATATCATTGCCCAAAGCAGGTATGTATAACTCTTATTAAAGTGCAAATAGCAAAGTGGTTATTAATAGCAAAGTGGTTAGAATACCAACCTGACCATCCAATGGAGATCTTGACTTCTTCAATGTGTGACCCCGAGGATCCCATTAAGTGGTCTATACTTTCCATTTTACTCCACAGACATCTTAACCTAATCAACTGCCATGTTGCAGGGTAGCCAGCTTCCAGAAAGTGATTTTATATTTGATGTATTTGGCTGGACGTATTTTATGTGTAAAAAAAATAAAATAAAAAGTAGACTAAAATGTTGGCCATGTTGTAGTGAAGGGTTTTAATCCAAAGTCAACCAATCAATAAGATGGATGTTGGCTTTGTCATAGTGTAGGGTCCACATTGACATAAGACAGACGTATGCATGCCGTAGTGTAGAGTTTACATTCAGGAGAGGCAGACACCAATAAGATGGATGTCAGGGAGGTACTATAATGTAGGGTTCAAAAGGAGGCAGCCATTAATAAAATGGATGTTGGCCATACTGTAATGTAGGGATCACATCAAAAGGAGGCAGCCATCAATAAAATGGATGTTGGCCATACCGTAATGTAGGGATCACATCAAAAGGAGGCAGCCATCAATAAAATAGAGTTTTGGAATGCCATAGCATAAGGTTCACATCAAAATGAGGCTGCCATCAATAAGAAGTATTTTGGTTGTGTCATAGTGGAAGGTTCACATCCAAATGATAACATGATGGCCATGCTGTAGCATAGGGTTCACATCAAGATGAGGCTGCCATCAATAAGACGGATGTTGGCCATGCCGTAATGTAGGATTCACATCAAGATGAGGCTGCCATCAATAAGACGTACTTTGGTTGTGCCATAGTGTAAGGTTCACATCCAAATGATAACACGGATGTTGGCCATGCCATAGCATAAGGCTCTTGTCAAGATGGATGTTGGCCATGCCATTGCGTAGGGTTTCACATCAAGATGAGGCTATCAACAAGACGTATTTTTGGTTGTGCCATAGTGTAAGGTTCACATCCAAATGATAACACAGATGTTGGCCATGCCATAGCATAAGGCTCACGTCAAGAAGGATGTTAGCAATACAAGATTTGTGGGGTTCATCTCAAGATGAGGCTGCCATCAATAAGACGGATGTTGGCCATGCCATATGGTGCACATCCATATGAGTCAATAACACAGATGATGGCCATGCCGTAGCATAGGATTCACATCCAGATGAGGCCTCCATCAATAAGACGGATGTTGGCCATGCCGTAATGTAGGATTCGCACCAAGAGGAGGCAGCCATTAAAAAAGACAGATGTTGGCCATGCCATGGTGTAGGCTTCACATCAAGATGAGGCTGCCATCAACAAGACGGATGTTGGCCATGCTATATGGTGCACATCCATATGAGACAACCATTAATAACACAGATGATGGCCATGCCGTAGCATAGGATTCACATAAAGATGTGGCTGCCATCAACAAGACGGATGACCCAGATTATAGAAAAGAGTGAAGAAAAAAAAAAAAAAAATGCGCTAGATACAGATAACAATGGTACATAAACAAAAATCAATGAAATTAAAGCAGCGATTATCCTGTGATATAAAAAAAACACAGCATAGCATGTAAATAGAAAATATAAATCGCGCTAGATCATAGAGTTTAAGTTAAAAGTCCACCAGTGTTTGAAACTATGGGCTGATCCACAAATGAGCATTAGTAAAAATCCATCCACCATCTTCAATCGTGAGAGTTCCACCACAACGTGCCCCTGGATGACGTAATCTCTGACGAAACGCATAGGGCGGAGTGGCGCGCCGACATCACCTCATGTTTGTATTCGTATCCCGGAAGGACATGTCTGTCTGGATGTGCGCCGGCCGATTTATCAGACCTAAGGCTTTGACATATATGGATGCTGCAAGTGCAATATTTATGTTTTTGAATAAAATAGGTTAATGGTTTTACAATATTTGGAGCCTTTTTATCTTTTATAAAACCCATATATAAAAACTCACATGAGAGAGCAAGAGACATCCTGGAGGTAGACGTACGCAGATTCTTGGACAAAGACTCAGGCTGTGACCTAACCATTTGGCATCTTTTGATCCTCTAACGGGGGATCATGTAGAAGTTAGTCATATCATCTGGTGGTGGAACACTCACGATTGAAGATAGTGGATTGATTTTACTAATGCTTATTTGTGGATCAGCCCATAGTTTCAAACACTGGTGGACTTTTACTTATATAAACTATGATCTAGCGCGATTTTTATTTTCTATTCACATCCAGATGAGGCTGCCAATCGATCACATGCCTTTCATGCATTTCCATGACAATAGGGTCCACATCAAGATGAGGCTGCCATCAACAAGATAGATGTTGGCCATGCCTTATTGTGGGCTTCACATCAAGATGAGGCTGCCATCAATAAAATGCACATTGGCCATGCCATAGTGCGAGGTTCATCTCCAGAGGAAGCTGCCATCAATAAGACGGATGTTGGCACTGTCGTAGGATAGGGTTCACATCAATTGGAGACAGCCATCAATAAAACATTGTTTGGTTGCACCATAGTGTAAGGTTACATAAAGATGAGGCAACCATCAAATAGACAGAGGTCGGCTTGGACCACAGTGTAAGGTTCACATTCAAATAAGGCAGCAATCAATAACTCAGGTGTTGACCATGTCATAGTCCAGGGTTCACATCAAGATGAGGCTGCCAACGCCATATTGTGGGGTTCCCATCAAGAGGAGACAGGCATCAATAACATTGGCCATGCCCTAGTGTAGGTTCAGATAAGGCAGACATCAATATGGTGGACCTTGGCTCTGCTGCAGTGCAGGGTTAACATCCAGATAAGGCAGCCATCAATAAGACGGACATTGGCCATGTCCTAGTGTAAAGCTCACATCCAGAAAAGCAAGCCATCAACATATGTTGGCCATGCCACCATACCAGGGTTATACCATACCAGTTCCCGTGTAATACTTCTGCTGCTGCCGTCCTTTGGGAATTCAGCAATGGGCACTCCGGCTTTGTCTATTGGCAAGTATGGGGCCATTTTGTCTCTGGCCCCTCCTACCATTGCCTTTACATTCATCTCTGTGATACATCTCTCCATTTATTTAGATACACCTTACCCGCATCTACCACTGAGGAAGCAAACAATGATCTCGCAAAACGCGTCAGGTCTTTCTGATGCCTGCATATACTATATTAAATGACATTTGTATCAATACATTTTCTTTTTTTCAAATATAGATTTTATTAAGAAAGCACACATGGAGAAATTCCAACATTATAACAGAGACATACATGTCTTTAAAAGCAAGTACAGAGGGGTTATGTATGCATTTCAGCCAACACTGTAAAATGACCCCGTACAAAGACACACTTAGAGAGGAGTCATAACGACATGCACGTTGCAATCTATACCTGTAGGGATAGCATCCAAGAGCCAGAACCTCCCCGTGCTTAATTTTATCTTAGATAGAAGTAAAAGTGAAATCAGGTGAAGCTGAGAGAAAGGAAGAGGGGGAGAGAGAAAAAGAAAAAAGAAAAAAAAGGGGGGGGGGGATGGAATGGGGGACACAGACAGGGCGGGGAGCAGACGACACCACTCCTGATCGAGGCGACATCAGGACCCGAGTAGGGATGCCCCCTCGTTTGAGAAAATAAAAACATTCCAGATACCCCAAATCTCAGTAAAGGCCTCGTGTTTATGTTGTGCAGTGAGAATCAAATCCTCCATCTGTTTTGTTTCCTCCACCTTCCGCAACCAGCACCCAACCATCGGCGGGCACTGCTGCTTCCAGCGGAGGGGGATGCACGCCTTAGCGGCATTCACAAGGTGGCATACTAACGATTTTTTGTAGGACTTAACCGTCATCGTTGACAGGTTCGCGTCGTCCGGGATCACATATTCCATAAACGTCTGTGTGATTCGGCGAACCTCCGTCCAAAAGTTTGTCAGTCTTGGGCAGGACCAGAAAATGTGTAGAAGTGAGCCCGCCTCCACCCCGCACCGCCAACAGCGGTCCGACGTAGAGGGGAAACACCTGTGCAGCCTAGCGGGCGTAAGGTACCATCTGGAGAAGAGTTTAAAATTAGTTTCCTGAAGTCTGGTGCAAGAGGAGGACTTTATAGCTAAGGTGATAATGCGCCGCCTCTGCACCACTGAGAAAGTTTGGTTAAGGTCTGACTCCCATCTCTCTAGGCATCGCAAGCTAGGTTGTGTGGGGGGTGAGTTTAGAAGCGAGTACATTTGTGAGAGAGTCTGCGATGCCGGTCCAGTCTCCGAGCAGCACTCCTCAAAGGACGTCAGTGGGCGTGAGAACGTCTGCGGGTCGGGGATAGAGTGAAGGAAGTGGTGCAGTCGCACCGCGTTTCAAAAGGGGAGGTTGTATCCACTTGCGGAGTCTGTCAATTCCATCAATGAAGCCCAACGTCCCGCCGTCACAAACTTAGACGCCTGCTCCCAACCCTTCTCCCTCAGACCCGAATATTCTGCCGGGTGGAGACCCGGAGAAAAGTCCGGGTGACCAAGGATCGGGAAAAGCGGGGAGGACACGGACGTCAGAAGCTCCTTTATGGTCACACGGGAGCCAAGTCTCAGCGTGGAACCTATCAGTGGGTGAGATTTCAGCCCTGGGGAGAGACCGCCAGTGCACCATAGTGCACTTTTCAAAGGGATCGTGGTCTGAGACTGCTCAATTTGAGTCCATAGTTTGTGTGCTACGTTTCATCTCCAGTCTATTATTCTGCATAAATGGGATGCTTGGTAATACCGTCTGATGTCAGGGACAGCCAGGCCCCCATTCTGCTTGGGCAGAGACATTTGGGTTTTGTTCAATCTGGGCTTTTTCTGAGCCCAAATAAAGCGTGTAAAAAGGCCTTGTACTTGTTTAAGGAAGGAAGCAGGTATCTGGATGGGAAGGGCCTGGAACAGGTACAAGAATTTGGGGAGAATGCACATCTTTATGAGATTGCATCTGCCGAACCAAGAGTGCAGGCCCTTATGCCATTTGTCGAGCAGGGAGCGGGCCATTGTCAATAGTGGAGGGAAATTAAGGGTAAATGCCTTCGACAAGTCAGCTGGAATTAACGTTCCTAAATATTTGAGGGCCGTGTTGGTCCACTGAAAGGGGAAGTTCGCCTGTATAGCTGAAATGCGCTGAGGGGAGATAGCCACCCCCATCGCCTCCGATTTGGAATAGTTTATTTTAAGGTTCGAGATGGTTCCGTACTTGTGGAATTCTTTCAATAGGTTCGGCAGAGATATTGTTGGGTTCGTCAGGGAGAAAAGGAGATCATCTGCATAAGCAGAGACCTTGCATTGCAAGGTCCCCGCTGTAAGACCTTGGATGTCGGGGTTCAATCTTATTCTGCACAAAAAGGGTTCTAGGGAGAGGGAAAAAAGAAGGGGGGAGAGCGGGCAGCCCTGTCTCGTGCCGTTCATAATAGGGAATGGGTCCGACAGTAGTCCGTTCACCTTTACCTGGGCCGTCGGGTTAGAGTATATCCCCCCTATCCAGGACAGCATCCTCCCCCTCAATCCAATGTGTCGGAGGACAGAGAACATGCCTTTCGAATGCCTTTTCGGCATCAGTGCTAACAAAGACACAAGGGATGTGGTTTGTGTTTGCCAGGTGGACCAGATTGAGGACCTTAATGGTGTTATCCCTGGCCTCCCTTGTGGGGATGAAACCCACCTGATCTAAATGAGATAGGGACTGGAGATGGTGCGCCAAGCGGGTGGACAGGATTTTGGTGAATAACTTTAAATCGGTATTCAAGAGGGAGATCGGCCTATAGCTCCCACATGCACCCGCGTCCTTGCCCTCCTTGTGGATCAGTGTGATATGAGCTTTTAGGGTGTCTCTAGGAAACCGCGAACCTATTGCATTAAAGAAGGAGACCATACGCGGGCCCATGGTCGGGAAAAGGGATCTGTAATATTGGACGGTGAAGCCGTCCGGTCCCGGGGCCTTATTCGGCTTCATGGATCCCAGAGCAGCCTGGAGTTCCTCCAGCCTGATCGGGGCCTCAAGGTCCTCCAGGATTTTTGGGGAGAGGGATGGCATTTGTGAAGTTGACATGTAGTCGTCAATGTCCGATTGTGGCGGGTCTCTGTTTGTCAAGTTATAGAGTGAATGGTAGAAGTCCCTGAACTCTTGTGATACATGTTGCGGCAGTGTAACCCTACCTCCCCCCTGGCCGACAATGTGGGGGATATAGGCCGCCGATTTTTGTTCCTTGACCGCCCTGGCCAATACCCTGCCACATTTGTTGCCCAACTCATAGCCTATTTTCCGGCAGATCTGAACCGCCGCTTTCGCCCTATAGTGGAGAAGATCCGTAATTTGTTTGCGTAGGATCCCCAATTCTGTCTCCAGGTCAGATGTGGGCCTTTGTGTCGAGATTCCGCTGCATGAAGTTTAGAAAGCAATGTAGCAAGTTGAGCATTGCGTTCTCTCTTAATGCGTGCCCCATGTCTGATGAGGAAACCCCGCATTACAGACTTGTGGGCCTCGCAGAGCGAACCGGGGTCGCAGTCTTGGGTGTCGTTTTCCCGGAAATACAGGGGGAGCCCTCTCAAGACATCCGCCAAGACCTCCGGGGTCTGGAGGAGGCTCTCATTGAGCCGCCACAACCTAGGTCTAGTTGAGGCGCCTCCGTCCAAGGTGTACGTCAGGGAAATGGGTGCGTGGTCTGACCAGGTGACGTGGCCAATCGACGAGTCGGACACCGTGTGGAGCTGGTTGTGTGGAATCAAAAAAAAAATCAATTCTGGAGTACAGTTTGTGGGGTGCGGAGTAAAATGTGTTGTCCCGTTCCGTGGGGTGCTGCAAACGCCAAACATCTATCAGGTGCGCTTTGTGTAGGGCAGTGGCTATTCTTTTCCTCTGCGTCGGGGGTATCGTAGAGCTTCCAGATGAGGAGTCGGAGGATGGAATCAAAGGGGCGTTAAAGTCTCCGCCGAGAATCAACTGGCCCTCCATGAAGTCTGATAGTTTATCTAAGGTGTGGGAGATGAATTTGGCCTGTTGATCAATACATTTTCACCGTGTGCAATTTATTGGCTGAGGTAATACTCATAATATTCATGTATGTATATACATTTCGGAATATCTATACTGTGCCTACCTTTATTACTCTATGGCAGTGTGCTCACCTCATCTAAAGTCCAGCTAAGCCTGGGGTCAAAAAAGAAGCCTGTCACAAGAAAACCATGCACAATTACAGCAACTGAACTTTTCAACTATTGACATAGGTCAGCTGTGACTGACATGCAGCCTCCAGTTCCACTCTTGCACGCTTACATCAGCCCCTAAACTGCCTTCAAGCAGTTTTTGATACCACTTGAGGCAAAAGAGGCCGTACCTATAATACAGGGCAGGAGTTTCTATTTTTTTGCCCACAAAATGTATTTCTCCAGATATCCCCGTATGATCCGCAGACCCTACAAGACTTACACTGCAGCCGCCCGACGCCTGGGTCGTCCAGTAGTCACCTCCAACTTCTTCGGCTCGGGCTCGGGCTCAGGCTCAGGCACCTCCCCTCTGCTCTCCATTTCCAATTTCTTCGCCATCGCTATAGCCAACAGCTCCGCCTTGGACTTGCGGCCCCGTTTTTTCGGCACTTTGGCTGGAGGTGCGAGCAAGGCATCAGCGACAGGTCCATTCCCCGCAGGCAGACACACAGACTCGGGTGGAGGCTTCTGTCCCTCTGCTGAACCCCCATGCACCGTACCGGAAGGTGGAGCTGGAAAACCTTCACCGATGGAAGCTTTATCACCGCCATCAGGATGGGACGGAGCTGCTGAGAGAGAATAGACAGTAAGATCATCGAGAACTACATTATACAAATTCTGGCATTACTTATCCATCAGTGAAATTCTACATGAGGCAACTCCCCAAAAAAAAAAAAAAAAAAAAATAGGATTTTTGTACTCACCGTAAAATCCTTCTCTCTGAAGTTCATGGACGGACACAGCTCCTTTATTCTTGACAGTAGGGTTATATGCCATCTATCAAGAGAGGAACCTACTGTCAAGAATAAAGGAGCTGTGGCCATCCATGAACGAAAGAGAAAAAACATTTAATCATTTCTTCTGGATTAGTTCTAAACATGGCTTGAATGGTTATGGTGTATGTTACACCCCAGTGCATCTCCTATTTCCAGCATGCACTCTATGGGTCCTTCCCTCTTCACCAACATTTCTTGAATAGTCACTCCACAGCCCCTAGAGCAGTGATTTCGCCATCACTGGCCTAGAGAGAAGAGCTCGGTGTTGGGTTCCTTGCCCATTGGCCACCAGAGCAAGTCAGAGGACACTGAAAGTTTAGACCAGGGGTCTCCAAACATTCCAAGCAAAAGGGCCAGTTTACTGCCCTTAAAAATGTATGCAATTTCAAAAATTACATAAAGCCTGTGGTTAGTAGTAGGAGGAATAGTGCCCCCCATCCACGGTCTCAGCGGGAGGATGAGTGCCCCCCCATCTACGGTCTCAGCGGGAGGATGAGTGCCCCCCCCATCTACGGTCTCAGCGGGAGGAATAGTGCCCCCCCATCTACGGTCTCAGCGGGAGGAATAGTGCCCCCCCATCTACGGTCTCAGCGGGAGGAATAGTGCCCCCCCATCTACGGTCTCAGCGGGAGGAATAGTGCCCCCCCATCTACGGTCTCAGCGGGAGGAATAGTGCCCCCCATCTACGGTTTCAGCGGGAGGAATAGTGCCACCCATCTACGGTCTCAGCGGGAGGAATAGTGCCCCCCCATCTATGGTCTCAGCAGGAGGAATAGTGCCCCCCCATCTATGGTCTCAGCAAGAGGGAAAAGTGCCCCCCCCCCCCATCTATGGTCTCAGCAGGAGGAATAGTGCCCCCCATCTACGGTCTCAGCAGGAGGAATAGTGCCCCCCATCTACGGTCTCAGCGGGAGGAATAGTGCCCCCCCCATCTATGGTCTCAGCGGGAGGAATAGTGCCCCCCCCATCTATGGTCTCAGCGGGAGGAATAGTGCCCCCCCATCTATGGTCTCAGCGGGAGGAATAGTGCCCCCCCCATCTACGGTCTCAGCAGGAGGAAAAGTGCCCCCTATCTACGGTCTCAGCAGGAGGAAAAGTGCCCCCTATCTACGGTCTCAGCAGGAGGAAAAGTGCCCCCCCATCTACGGTCTCAGCAGGAGGAATAGTGCCCCCCCATCTATGGTCTCAGCAGGAGGAATAGTGCCCCCCCATCAATGGTCTCAGCAGGAGGAATAGTGCCCCCCCCATCTATGGTCTCAGCAGGAGGAATAGTGCCCCCCCATCTATGGTCTCAGCAGGAGGAATAGTGCCCCCCCATCTACGGTCTCAGCAGGAGGAAAAGTGCCCCCTATCTACGGTCTCAGCAGGAGGAAAAGTGCCCCCCCATCTACGGTCTCAGCAGGAGGAATAGTGCCCCCCCATCTATGGTCTCAGCAGGAGGAATAGTGCCCCCCCCCCATCTATGGTCTCAGCAGGAGGAATAGTGCCCCCCCCCCCCCATCTATGGTCTCAGCAGGAGGAATAGTGCCCCCCCCCATCTATGGTCTCAGCAGGAGGAATAGTGCCCCCCCATCTATGGTCTCAGCAGGAGGAATAGTGCCCCCCCATCTATGGTCTCAGCAGGAGGAATAGTGCCCCCCCATCTATGGTCTCAGCAGGAGGAATAGTGCCCCCCCCCCATCTACGGTCTCAGCGGGAGGAATAGTGCCCCCCCATCTACGGTCTCAGCAGGAGGAAAAGTGCCCCCTCATCTACGGTCTCGGCGGGAGGAATAGTGACCCCCATCTACGGTCTCGGCAGGAGAAATAGTGACCCCCATCTACGGTCTCGGCGGGAGGAATAGTGCCCCCCATCTACAGTCTCGGCGGGAGGAATAGTGCCCCCCATCTACGGTCTCGGCGGGAGGAATAGTGCCCCCCATCTACGGTCTCGGCGGGAGGAATAGTGCCCCCCATCTATGGTCTCGGCGGGAGGAATAGTGCCCCCCATCTACGGCCTCAGCAGGAGGAATAGTGCCCCATCTATGGCCTCAGCAGGAGGAATAGTGCCCATCTACGGTCTCAGCGGGAGGAAAAGTGCCCCCTATCTACGGTCTCAGCGGGAGGAATAGTGACCCCCATCTACGGTTTCGGCGGGAGGAATAGTGCCCCCCATCTACGGTCTCGGTGGGAGGAATAGTGCCCCCATCTATGGTCTCGGCGGGAGGAATAGTGCCCCCCATCTACGGTCTCAGCGGGAGGATTAGTGCCCCATCTATGGCCTCAGCAGGAGGAATAGTGCCCCATCTATGGTCTCGGCGGGAGGAATAGCTCTAGTGGTGCACCAAAATTTCGGCTGCTGAAAATTATCGGACGTATGACAAAAACAGCCGATACCGAAAGGGGGCGTGGTCCTCCACTCCCTCCTCCTCTCTGTGTAATTGTCTGATCGTTGCTGATCCGAGCACAGGCAGGCTGCACATGCTGGGTACTGGTGAGGCACAGTCTGCTGTGTCTGATGTCTGCAGTCTCTGCCCATCTCCTGCATCGCATCGAAAATTTGCTAATACTATTAGCAATGCGTTATATTTTAAATACCATGTATACATTTTTATATATCAAAATATTTTTTTAAAACAGTAATTTTCGGTATCAGATTTTGACCTAGTGTATACTTCATTTTGGGTATCGGTTTCATCACCAAAAGTTTCCATTCGGTGCACCCCTACAAAATACTACCCCATTGTTGGCATTAGAGGGAGAAATAGTGCCATAAAAGATAAATAAAGGCAAGCTAAAGGCCACATCTTGAAGCCACTGATCTAGACTGGGACACTGCTGGCATTGGGTTCCCTTTCTATCTCCAATCCCAAGTAGGAGGAGGCATGGTTGGTGTAGACATAGGGCCAAGACACCACTGGCCATGCTGTCTGTGTTGTGTTACCCCCCCCCCCCCCATTCTACACCAAAGGTAGTCAAAGACCCTGATGACAGTGCAGACATAAAACTGGGGTGCCATCAGCCACGCTATGTGCGTTCTATTCCCTCCCTATCCCCCATCCTAGGTAGGTGGAGGCAACGATGGTTTAGACATAGGGCTGTACTGGGTTCTCTCCATATGTCGACCAAAGGGAGGAAGAGGCACCAATAGTCCAGACATGGACTGAGATACCGCTGACTATGCTGTCTGTGCCTGTTGTCTCCCTATCCCCCACCCATCAAGGATAGGCAGAGAAATGTATGGTGTAGACATAGGTCTGGGACACTGCCGGTCATGTTATCGTCTACGGGGACAGCAATCGAGAAGAGGCGAGGCCATCTCCTACGGGAACAGCAATCGAGAAGAGGCAAGGCCTTCTCCTACGGGAACAGCAATCGAGAAGAGGCAAGGCCATCTCCTACGGGAACAGCAATCGAGAAGAGGCGAGGCCTTCTCCTACGGGAACAGCAATCGAGAAGAGGCAAGGCCTTCTCCTACGGTAACAGCAATCGAGAAGAGGCAAGGCCTTCTCCTACAGGAACAGCAATCGAGAAGAGGCGAGGCCTTCTCCTACAGGAACAGCAATCGAGAAGAGGCAAGGCCTTCTCCTACGTGAACAGCAATCGAGAAGAGGCAAGGCCTTCTCCTACGGGAACAGCAATCGAGAAGAGGCGAGGCCTTCTCCTACGGGAACAGCAATCGAGAAGAGGCGAGGCCTTCTCCTACGGGAACAGCAATCGAGAAGAGGCGAGGCCTTCTCCTACGGGAACAGCAATCGAGAAGAGGCGAGGCCTTCTCCTACGGGAACAGCAATCGAGAAGAAGCGAGGCCTTCTCCTACGGGAACAGCAATCGAGAAGAAGCGAGGCCTTCTCCTACGGGAACAGCAATCGAGAAGAGGCGAGGCCTTCTCCTACAGGAACAGCAATCGAGAAGAAGCGGGGCCTTCTCCTACGGGGACAGCAATCGAGAAGAAGCGAGGCCTTCTCCTACGGGAACAGCAATCGAGAAGAGGCGAGGCCTTCTCCTACGGGAACAGCAATCGAGAAGAGGCAAGGCCTTCTCCTACGGTAACAGCAATCGAGAAGAGGCAAGGCCTTCTCCTACAGGAACAGCAATCGAGAAGAGGCGAGGCCTTCTACGGGAACAGCAATCGAGAAGAGGCGAGGCCTTCTCCTACGGGAACAGCAATCGAGAAGAGGCGAGGCCTTCTCCTACGGGAACAGCAATCGAGAAGAGGCGAGGCCTTCTCCTACGGGAACAGCAATCGAGAAGAAGCGAGGCCTTCTCCTACGGGAACAGCAATCGAGAAGAGGCGAGGCCTTCTCCTACGGGAACAGCAATCGAGAAGAAGCGGGGCCTTCTCCTACGGGGACAGCAATCGAGAAGAAGCGAGGCCTTCTCCTACGGGAACAGCAATCGAGAAGAAGCGAGGCCTTCTCCTACGGGAACAGCAATCGAGAAGAAGCGAGGCCTTCTCCTACGGGGACAGCAATCGAGAAGAAGCGAGGCCTTCTCCTACGGGGACAGCAATCGAGAAGAAGCGGGGCCTTCTCCTACGGGGACAGCAATCGAGAAGAAGCGAGGCCTTCTCCTACGGGGACAACAATCGAGAAGAAGCGAGGCCTTCTCCTACGGGGACAGCAATCGAGAAGAAGCGAGGCCTTCTCCTACGGGGACAGCAATCGAGAAGAAGCGAGGCCTTCTCCTACGGGGACAGCAATCGAGAAGAAGCGAGGCCTTCTCCTACGGGAACAGCAATCGAGAAGAGGCAAGGCCTTCTCCTACGGGAACAGCAATCGAGAAGAGGCGAGGCCTTCTACTACGGGAACAGCAATCGAGAAGAAGCGAGGCCTTCTCCTACGGGAACAGCAATCGAGAAGAAGCGAGGCCTTCTCCTCCGGGGACAGCAATCGAGAAGAAGCGAGGCCTTCTCCTCCGGGGACAGCAATCGAGAAGAAGCGAGGCCTTCTCCTCCGGGGACAGCAATCGAGAAGAAGCGAGGCCTTCTCCTACGGGGACAGCAATCGAGAAGAAGCGAGGCCTTCTCCTACGGGGACAGCAATCGAGAAGAAGCGAGGCCTTCTCCTACGGGGACAGCAATCGAGAAGAAGCGAGGCCTTCTCCTACGGGGACAGCAATCGAGAAGAAGCGAGGCCTTCTCCTACGGGGACAGCAATCGAGAAGAAGCGAGGCCTTCTCCTACGGGGACAGCAATCGAGAAGAAGCGAGGCCTTCTCCTACGGGGACAGCAATCGAGAAGAGGCGAGGCCTTCTCCTACAGGGACACCAATCGAGAAGAGGCGAGGCCTTCTCCTACAGGGACACCAATCGAGAAGAAGCGAGGCCTTCTCCTACAGGGACACCAATCGAGAAGAGGCGAGGCCTTCTCCTACAGGGACAGCAATCGAGAAGAAGCGAGGCCTTCTCCTACAGGGACAGCAATTGAGAAGAAGCGAAGTCTTCTGCTACGGGGACAGCAACCGAGAAGATCTCCAACGGGGACAGCAATCGAGAGGGAGCGAGGTCTTCTCCTACGGGGACAGAAATTTAGGAGTGAGGTCTTCTACTACAGGGATAGTGATAGATCAGATGCAGGTCTTCTACTACGGGACAGTGATAGATCAGGAGGGAGGTCTTTTACAGGGACAGGAAGAACGCAGAACCAAGCTCTTCTGCTGCGGGGACGGAGATAGAGCAGAATTGAGATTTCTAATACCCCAAGCCCAAAATAATTCTGAGACATGTAGTTCTATTAGGGACATGCACAGGTGCCTTACGGGTCCCTTCCTCACAAATCAGCTGGGCGTTATGGCGTAATGTGTAATAAATGCTGGAAGATAAGTCTTTAGAGGTTTTTTTTAAATACTATAATTGTATCAGACAAATTACAGTATTAAATAGAAGCACACTAACATTTACATACTCCAAAGCCTCTGTGAAACAACAACCAGTCTTTTTTTTTTTTTTAGAAGGCCCTCGGCCTGATGTAATCACTGCGTCATAAGTGAAATGGTGATCACATGATCAGGAACCCCTCTGGTTCCCAATTGCCAGCCGAGACCTGAGCTGTCAATAACAACCAAGTTTGAACTCTAGCAGCACAAAACTGTTGGGTGGTGGCTCCAAAAGGGAAAGAAGACCAGACCAATCCCCGTGTGAAATGGTCTTTGGTGTCACCCCGCAGTATAAGGGCAATCCTCTCCTACATCGCCCCCTGTGGTTACCCCAGATTGCAAAGACAACCCTCTTTTGCACCAGCCGTGATTTCACTCACCTGGCCCTTCATCCCGTCCCATCTTGTTGTCCTGTTCGGACGACACCAGGGAGCTCTCAGACGGGGCAGCAGTATCCACCTGGGACAGCACAACGTTGAGCCCCTTTAAGGGGGAGTGGGTAAGGGACACAACCTGCTCCTTCCCGCGCCACCTCTTGGCTGGGGCGGGGACGGCAGGGGGAGGGATGGGGTCTTCGTCCCTTTGCTGTACCATGTCCTGTGCACAGTTATCGGGTCCAGAGAGGTCCATTAATCTGGAAGGTGGGTGCTGTGTGTCGGGGTCATAGCTTCTTGTGGTGGTGTCACATCTGTGGAGAGAAGAGAGTCACTGATCACCATAATACAACATGGAGGCTGCTGAGAACTCCTTCTGCACATGCCAACTGCCCACCCGTCATGGTGACCCAACAGCTTTAATGCCTTTCTGAAGCTCAGACCTGGAATGAGAGCACAAGTCCGGCCTTTCTAATCTGCTCAGCCACACAAAGACAGAGGCAGCCAGGCACATTAGAAGGCGGTCAGCGAGGGCAGCCAGGAGGTTTGGAGCATCAGAACAGGAACTTTCCTACAGACATTCAATGCTGCCGATGATTGGCTGAAAGGAAACGAGCAATGTAATCAGTGACCAGAGGGGGAGGAGCCTCACAAATCCTCCAATCATATTCTGATAACTTTTTTCTTCCCTCCCTGCTATCCTCCAACCTCTCCCAGGTTCAGCAGGCTCTGGGTGTCAGGGGGGTAACTGTGGGGTGCCGGTAACCCAAAGGTGCCTCCATTCCCATCTTTATTTGTCATCTGGTCTCAGAAGCTGGCTGTTTAAATATGTGAGGGCGCACTGCCCTCACTTATAATGGCGCTTCCTTTCACCCTGCCCAGTTCTGTTTGTAGGCGAAGTTCCCCCCCTGCCTCTTGTCATACCCTGCCCATCCCAGTTTACCCTGCCTTCTGTCATACCTTGCCTCTGCCCATGCTAGCTTCCCTGCCTCCTGTCATACATTGCCTCTTCCTAGCTTCCCCCTGCCTCCTGTCATACCCAGTCCCTGCCCACCCCCGCCCATCCCAACTTCCCCTGCCTCCTGTCATACCCTGCCTCTGCCCGCCTCAACTTCCCCTGCTACCTGCCCACCCCAGCTTGCCCTGCTCTCTGCCCACCCCTGCCTGTGCCCAGCCCAGGTTCCCCTACCTCCTGTCATACCCTGCCTGTGCCCAGCCCAGCTTCCCCTGCCTGTCATACCCAGTCTCTGCCCACCCCAACTTCCCCTGCCCACCTCAACTTCCCCTATCTGCCCACCCCAGCTTGCTCTGCCCGCCCCTGACTCCTGTCATACCCTGCCTGTGCCCAGCCCAGCTTCACCTGCCTCCTGTCATACCCTGCCTGTGCCCAGCCCAGCTTCCCCTGCCTCCTGTCATACCCTGCCTCTGCCCACCCCAGCTTCCCCTGCCTCCTGTCATACCCTGCCTCTGCCAACTTAACTTCCCCTGCCCTCTGCCCACCCCAGCTTCCCCTGCCTTCTGTCACACCCACCTCAACTTCCCCTCTCTGCCCACCCCAGCTTGCCCTGCTCTCTGCCCACCCATGCCTCTTGTCATACCCTGCCTGTGCCCACCCAAGCTTCCCCTGCCTCCTGTCATACCCTGCCTGTGCCCAGCCCAGCTTCCCTTGCCTCCTGTCATACCCTGCCTGTGCCCAATCCAGCTTCCGCTGCCTCCTGTCATACCCTGCCTCTGCCCACCTCAACTTCCCCTGCCCTCTGCCCACCCCAGCTTCTCCTGCCTCCTGTCATACCCAGCCTTCTGCCCACCCCAGCTTCCTTTGCCACCTGTCATAACTTGTCTCTGCCCACCCCACCTTCTTTTGCCTCCTGTCATAACCTGCCTCTGCCCACCAAAGCTTCCCCTGCCTCCTGTCATACCCAGCCTTCTGCTCACTCCAGCTTCCTTTGCCTCCTGTCATACCCTGCCTCTGCCCACACCAGCTTCCTGTGCCTCCTGTCATACCCTGCCCACCGCAGTTCCCTATACCTCCTTTCATACCTTGTCTCTGCCCACCCAAGCTTCCACTGTCATACCTTGTCTCCTGTCATAACCTGCTTCATACATTGCTTCTGTCCAGCTTCCCCTGCCTATGCCCTGCCCAGCTTCCCTTGCCTCCTGTCATACCCTGCCTGTGCCCAGCTTCCACTGCCCCCCCCACCCCAGCTTCCCCTGCCTCCTGTCATACCCCACCTCTGCCCATCTAAACTTCCCCTGCTCTCTGCCCACCCCAGCCTCTTGTCATACCCTGCCTGTGCCCAGCCCAACTTCCCCTGCCTCCTGTCATACCCAGCCTTCTGCCCACCCCAGCTTCCTTTGCCACCTGTCATACCTCGTCTCTGCCCACCCCACCTTCTTTAGCCTCCTGTCATAACCTGCCTCTGCCCACCTAAGCTTCCCCTGCCTCCTGTCATACCCAGCCTTCTGCTCACCCCAGCTTCCTTTGCCTCCTGTCATACCCTGTCTCTGCCCACCCCAGCTTCCCCTGCCTCCTGTCATACCCTGCCTGTGCCCAGCTTCCCCTGCCTCCTGTCATACCCTGCCTGTGCCCAGCTTCCCCTGCCTTCTGTCATACCTTGCCTCTGCCCACCCCAGCTTCCCCTACCTCCTGTCATACCCTGCCTCTGTCCACCTCAACTTCTCCTGCCTCCTGTCATACCCAGCCTTCTGCCCATCCCAGCTTCCTTTGCCACATGTCATACCTTGTCTCTGCCCACCCCATCTTCTTTAGCCTCCTATCATAACCTGCCTCTGCCCACCAAAGCTTCCCCTGCCTCCTGTCATACCCAGCCTTCTGCTCACCCCAGCTTCCTTTGCCTCCTGTCATACCCTGCCTCTGCCCACACCAGCTTCCCGTGCCTCCTGTCATACCCTGCCCACCGCAGTTCCCTATGCCTCCTTTCATACCCTGTCTCTGCCCACCCAAGCTTCCCCTGCCTCCTGTCATAACCTGCTTCATACATTGCCTCTGTCCAGCTTCCCCTGCCTGTGCCCTGCCCAGCTTCCCTTGCCTCCTGTCATACCCTGCCTGTGCCCAGCTTCCACTGCCTCCCCCACCCCAGCTTCCCCTGCCTCCTGCCATACCCCGCCTTCTGCCCACCTCAACTTCCCCTGCTCTCTGCCCACCCCAGCCTCTTGTCATACCCTGCCTGTGCCCAGCCCAACTTCCCCTGCCTCCTGTCATACCTTGCCTCTGCCAATTCCCAATTTCCCCTGCCTCCTGTCATACCCTGCCTCTTCCCACCTCAACTTCACCTACCCTCTGCCCACCCCAGCTTCCCCTGCCTCCTGTCATACCCAGCCTTCTGCCCATCCCAGCTTCCTTTGCCACCTGTCATACCTTGTCTCTGCCCACCCCACCTTCTTTAGTCTCCTGTCATACCCTGCCTCTGCCCACACCAGCTTCCCGTGCCTCCTGTCATACCCTGCCCACCGCAGTTCCCTATGCCTCCTTTCATACCCTGTCTCTGCCCACCCAAGCTTCCCCTGCCTACTGTCATAACCTGCTTCATACATTGCCTCTGTCCAGCTTCCCCTGCCTGTGCCCTGCCCAGCTTCTCTTGCCTCCTGTCATACCCTGCCTATGCCCAGCTTCCACTGCCTCCCCCACCCCAGCTTCCCCTGCCTCCTGTCATACCCCGCCTCTGCCCACCTCAACTTCCCCTGCTCTCTGCCCACCCCAGCCTCTTGTCATACCCTGCCTGTGTCCAGCCCAACTTCCCCTGCCTCCTGTCATACCTTGCCTCTTCCCACCTCAACTTCCCCTGCCCACCCCAGCTTCTCCTGCCTCCTGTCATACCCAGCCTTCTGCCCACCCCAGCTTCCTTTGCCACCTGTCATACCTTGTCTTTGCCCACCCCACCTTCTTTAGCCTCCTGTCATAACCTGCCTCTACCCACCAAAGCTTCCCCTGCCTCCTGTCATACCCAGCCTTCTGCTGACCCCAGCTTCCTTTGCCTCCTGTCATACCCTGCCTCTGCCCACACCAGCTTCCTGTGCCTCCTGTCATACCCTGCCCACCGCAGTTCCCTATGCCTCCTTTCATACCCTGTCTCTGCCCACCCAAGCTTCCCCTGCCTACTGTCATAACCTGCTTCATACATTGCCTCTGTCCAGCTTCCCCTGCCTGTGCCCTGCCCAGCTTCCCCTGCCTCCTGTCATACCCTGCCTGTGCCCAGCTTCCACTGCCCACTCCAGCTTCCCCTGCCTCCTGTCATACCCCACCTCTGCCCACCTCAACATCCCCTGCTCTCTGCCCACCCCAGCCTCTCGTCATACCCTGCCTGTGCCCAGCCCAACTTCCCCTGCCTCCTGTCATACCTTGCCTCTTCCCACCTCAACTTCCCCTGCCTCCTGTCATACCTTGCCTCTTCCCACCTCAACTTCCCCTGCCCACCCCAGCTTCTCCTGCCTCCTGTCATACCCAGCCTTCTGCCCACCCCAGCTTCCTTTGCCACCTGTCATACCTTGTCTCTGCCCACCCCACCTTCTTTAGTCTCCTGTCATACCCTGCCTCTGCCCACCTAAGCTTCCCTTGCCTCCTGTCATACCCTGCCTGTGCCCACCCCAGCTTCCCCTGCCTCCTGTCATACCCAGACTTCTGCCCACCCCAGCTTCCTTTGCCTCCTGTCATACCCTGTCTCTGCCCACCCCAGCATCTCCTGCCTCCTGTCATACCCAGCCTTCTGCCCACCCCAGCTTCCTTTGCCACCTGTCATACCTTGTCTCTGCACACCCCAGCTTCCTTTGCTCCCTGCCCTCCCAAGCTTCCCCTGCCTCTTGTCATACCCTGCCTGTGCCCAGCTTCCCCTGCCTCCTGTCATACCTTGCCTCTGCCCACCCCAGCTTCCCCTACCTCCTGTCATACCCTGCCTCTGTCCACCTCAACTTCCCCTGCCCTCTGCCCACCCCAGCTTCTCCTGCCTCCTGTCATACCAAGCCTTCTGCCCACCCCAGCTTCCTTTGCCACCTGTCATACCTTGTCTCTGCCCACCCCACCTTCTTTAGCCTCCTGTCATAACCTGCCTCTGCCCACCTAAGCTTCTCCTGCCTCCTGTCATACCAAGCCTTCTGCTCACCTCAGCTTCCTTTGCCTCCTGTCATACCCTGCCCTCTGCCCACCCAAGCTTCCTCTGCCTCCTGTCATAACCTGCGTCATACATTGCCTTTGCCCAGCTTCCCTTGCCTCCTGTCATACCATGCCTGTGCCCAGCTTCCACTGCCCCCCCCCCCCCACCCCAGCTTCCCCTGCCTCCTGTCATACCCTTCCTCTGCCCACTCCAGCTTCCTTTGCCTCCTATCATAACCTGCCTGTGCCCATCTCAGCTTCCTTTGCCACCTGTCATACCCACCCTCTGCCCACCTAAGCTTCCCCTGCCTGTGCCCAGACCAGCTTCCCCTGCCTCCTGTCATACCCAGACTTCTGCCCACACCAGCTTCCTTTGCCTCCTGTCATACCCTGTCTCTGCCCACCCCAGCGTCCTTTGCTCCCTGTCACACCCTGCCCTCTGCCCACCCAAGCTTCCCCTGCCTCCTGTCATACCCTGCCTGTGCCCAGCTTCCCCTGCCTCCTGTCATACCTTGCCTCTGCCCACCCCAGCTTCCCCTGCCTCAGCTTCCCCTACCTCCTGTCATACCCTGCCTCTGTCCACCTCAACTCCCCCTGCCCACCCCAGCTTCTCCTGCCTCCTGTCATACCCAGCCTTCTACCCACCCCAGCTTCCTATGCCACCTGTCATACCTTGTCTCTGCCCACCCCACCTTCTTTGGCCTCCTGTTATAACCTGCCTCTGCCCACCTAAGCTTCCCCTGCCTCCTGTCATACCCAGCCTTCTGCTCACCCCAGCTTCCTTTGCCTCCTGTGATACCCTGACTCTGCCCACACCAGCTTCCCGTGCCTCCTGTCATACCCTGCCCACCCCAGTTTCCTATGCCTCCTGTCATACCCTGTCTCTGCCCACCCAAGCTTCCCCTGCCTCCTGTCATACTCTGCTTCATACATTGCCTGTGCCCAGCTTCCACTGCCCACCCCAGCTTCCCCTGCCTCCTGTCATACCCCACCTCAACATCCCCTGCTCTCTGCCACCCCAGCCTCTCGTCATACCCTGCCTGTGCCCAGCCCAACTTCCCCTGCCTCCTGTCATACCTTGCCTCTTCCCACCTCAACTTCCCCTGCCCTCTGCCCACCCCAGCTTCTCCTGCCTCCTGTCATACCCAGCCTTCTGCCCACCCCAGCTTCCTTTGCCACCTGTCATACCTTGTCTTTGCCCACCCCACCTTCTTTAGCCTCCTGTCATAACCTGCCTCTACCCACCAAAGCTTCCCCTGCCTCCTGTCATACCCAGCCTTCTGCTCACCCCAGCTTCCTTGGCCTCCTGTCATACCCTGCCTCTGCCCACACCAGCTTACTGTGCCTCCTGTCATACCCTGCCCACCCCAGTTTCCTATGCCTCTTGCCATACCCTGTCTCTGCCCACCCAAGCTTCCCCTGCCTCCTGTCATACTCTGTTTCATACATTGCCTCTGCCCAGCTTCCCCTGCCTGTGCCCTGCCTCCTGTCATACCCTGCCTGTGCCCAGCTTCCACTGCCCCCCCCCCACCCCAGCTTCCCCTGCCTCCTGTCATACCCCACCTCTGCCCACCTCAACATCCCCTGCTCTCTGCCCACCACAGCCTCTCGTCATACCCTGCCTGTGCCCAGCCCAACATCCCCTGCCTCCTGTCATACCTTGCCTCTGCCCATCCCAACTTCCCCTGCCTCTTGTCATACCCTGCCTCTTCCCACCTCAACTTCACCTGCCCTCTGCCCACCCCAGCTCCCCCTGCCTCCTGTCATACCCAGCCTTCTGCCCACCCCAGCTTCCTTTGCCACCTGTCATACCTTGTCTTTGCCCACCCCACCTTCTTTAGTCGCCTGTCATACCCTGCCTCTGCCCACCTAAGCTTCCCTTGCCTCCTGCCATACCCAGACTTCTGCCCACCCCAGCTTCCTTTGCCTCATGTCATACCCTGTCTCTGCCCACCCCAGCTTCCTTTGCTCCCTGTTACACCCTGCCCTCTGCCCACCCAAGCTTCCCCTGCCTCCTGTCATACCCTGCCTGTGCCTAGCTTCCCCTGCCTCCTGTCATACCTTGCCTCTGCCCACCCCAGCTTCCCCTGCCTCAGCTTCCCCTGCCTCCTGTCATACCTTGCCTCTGTCCACCTCAACTCCCCCTGCCCACCCCAGCTTCCCCTGCCTCAGCTTCCCCTACCTCCTGTCATACCCTGCCTCTGTCCACCTCAACTTGCCCTGCCCTCTGCCCACCCCAGTTTCCCCTGCCTCCTGTCATACCCAGCCTTCCGCCCACCCCAACTTCTTTAGCCTCCTGTCATACCCTGCCTCTGCCCACACCAGCTTCCCGTGCCTCCTTTCATACCCTACCCAACCCAGTTTCATATGCCATACCCTGTCTCTGTCCATCCAAGCTTCGCCTGCCTCCTGTCATAACCTGCTTCATACATTGCCTTTGCCCAGCTTCCCCTGCCCAGCTTCCCTTGCCTCCTGTCATACCATGCCTGTGCCCAGCTTCCACTGCCCCCCCCCTCACCCCAGCTTCCCCTGCCTCTGCCCACCCCAGCTTCCCCTGCCTCAGCTTCCCCTACCTCCTGTCATACCCTGCCTCTGCCCACCCCAGCTTCCTTTGCCTCCTGTCATACCCTGCTTCTGCCCATCTCAACTTCCTTTGCCACCTGTCATACCCACCCTCTGCCCACCTAAGCTTTCCCTGGCTCCTGTCATACCCTGCCCTATGCCTACCCCAGTCTCCTGTCATACTCCAGCTCCCCATGCCTCCTGTCATTCATGCCTCTACCCGCCCCAGCTCCCCCTGCCCCGCCTCCTGTCATTCCTGCCCAATCATCCTTGTCCCTTGCTGTACCCACCCCTGACTCTTACAATGCCTGCCTCCCATCGTCCCTCTCTCTTGCCGCCTGCCAACCGTGACTCCAGCAACCTCAGCTTGCCCTGCTCATTTCTCTATCTACCTCCGCCCACCCCCTGCAGTCATTGTCCCCCATTGTCCCTACCTCCCCCCAGCCACTGATTGTTCCCATCCCTACCTTCTACCATCCCCCCACGTCTCCGACACACCGGAAAGACGAACACAACCCCCTCCCGGCCCGGTACTCACCTCCTCTCCGCTCACACAACAACACATTAAACGTTTAAAGAAGGCGCCCGAGCGGCAGACGCACCGAGATGACGTCCGACCACAAACCGCGCCCACATCGGTCTCATCTCCCCGCCCACACCTGTCGCCGACCCGTCGCTTGAGCTTCGACAAAATGGCCGCTCGCTCGGCACAGCATGCCGCCATATTCCCGTATACCAACGCCGCTCACTGCGCATGACTAAGAGCACGGACAGCCCCGCCCATTCTACGGTCCCTGGCCATCCCTGGCATTTCTAGGAGTTCTTCTTGGGTTGAGGTGCATTACATTGCATAGATTTGCACTTGTTTAGGCCTGGAGATTAGATAAACCCCTAAACATGATATGTTTCCCGGAAGCAGAGACCCAAAAGAATAAAATGGTGCTTATTACAATTTTTTTTTAATGTAGCACAATATTAGCATAACTAATTTTAAATGCAATGAACCCCTTCAATATCGGGCACTTACCCCCCTTCATGCCCAGGCCGATATTCAGCTTTCTGTGCTGTCGCTTTTTAAATGACAATGCCGCGGCCATGCTACACTGTACCCAAACTACATTTCTATCATTTTTTCCCCACAATTTTTTTTTGTGGTGGTATTTGATCACCTCTGCGGTTTTTATTTGTTGCTAAACAAATAAAAAAAAGACCAACATTTTGAAAAAAAAAAAAAAAAAAGTTTTTCTTTTGTTTCTGTTGTAGAATTTTGTAAATAAGTATGTTTTCTCCTTCACTGATGGCCACTGATAAAGGTGGCACTGATAGGCACTCATAGGTGGCACATATGGGCATTCATAGGTGGCACTGAAAGGCTGCACTTATAGGAATGTATGGGAGCTGATGGGCACTGATAAGGCAGCACTGATGGCCACTGATGAGGTGGCACTGATAGGCACTCTAAGGTGGCACTGAGGAGACTGCACTGATGGCCACTGATAAGGTGGCATTGATGGCCATTGATAAAGGTGGCACTGATAGGCACTCATAGGTGGCACAGATGGGCATTGACAGGTGGCATTGAAGGGCACTTATGGGCACTGATAAGGCAGCACTGATGGCCACTGATGAGGCTGCACTGATGGCCAACGATAAGGCGGCACTGATGAGGTGGCACTGATAGTCACTCATAGGTGGCACAGATGGGAACTCACAGGTGGCACTGATGGGCACTGGTAGGTGACATCAATGAGCACTGAAAGGCTGCACTGATGGGTACTTATGAGTGGCACTGATGGGCACTGAAAGGCTGCACTGATTGGAACTTATGGGTGCTGATATGTGACACTGATGGACACTGATAAGGTGGCACTGATGGGCACTGATGAGGCTGCATTGATGGGCACTAATTAGGCTGCACTGATGGCCACTGATGAGGTGGCACTGATAGGCACTCATAGGTGGCACAAATGGGCACTCATAGGTGGCACTGATAGGCAACACTAATGGGCACTGAAAGGCTGCACTGATGGGTGCTTATGGTAGGGTGACCAGACATCCCCAGTTTCAGGGGACAGTCCCCGGATTGAGGACACTGTCCCCGGACCAAGTCTGTCCCTGGTTTTGTCCCCAGATTGGATTTAATAAGGGGCTGGGGCAATTTCAAAGACAGTGAGTGCAGAATTAAAATAAAAACATTAGAATTACACCCCCCCCCCCACTCCGCGGTGCCTACTAGCATAGGGGGGTTGTATTTTTCCCATTATCTGCCTATCTCCTTGCCTTCCCTGGCGGAGTGATCTTCCTCCGCTCCCCATCCAGTAGTAGCCGGGGCACGAAGAGTAAGACTTGAGAGGCTGTGAGGCGGGCGGCGACGGGCAGAGAGTCTCTGATTGTTGCCATTACTAGTGAAGAAAAAATATGTCCCCGGATTTCATTTTAAAAATCTGGTCACCTTAACGTATGGGTGCTGATAGGTAGCACTGATGGGCACTGATAGATGTGTAGCCAAGGTTTGCTACTCTAGTTATCATTAAAGGAGTTGTAAATGATTTTTTTTTCACCATAATTAGGGTTGTCCCGATACTAGTTTCGGTATTGGGACCGATACAGAGCAATGCTCATCCCGATCCCTGATCCGATACCTGGGAGAGAGGCAGCGTGTGTCCCTGTATAATGCTCAGGCGGCGGCCATCCAGTGTATAAAAGCCGCACCTCCTCCTCGTCTGTGATAGGGGAACACTCCCAGCAAGTGAGTCAGTGTTTTGCCTATCACGGACATCCTCTCATCCTCATACCATGGACGAGGATGAGAGAATGTCCGTGATAGGCGGAACACTAACTCACTGCTGGGAAACGGAGTTCCCCTATCACAGACGAGGAGGAGGTGCGGCTTTTATACACTGGATGGGCGCCGCCTGAGCATTATACAGGGACACACGCTGCCTCTCTCCCAGGTATCGGATCAGGCAATCGCCTTATTCATGTACTTTGACTCATTGGTGGTTACAGTACAGATTGTTGCAATCCATGTTCTCTCACACACTAAGTTTTTTTGATTATTCCCTCGACGCACGCGCAGTTCGTTTTAAGTACTTGTCTGATGCCTGGCATATCATTTGCATGGGGTCACGCTCAGGCCCGGACTGGGACAAAAAATAGGCCCGGGCATTTTAGACTGAGCAGCGGGGGGGGGGGGGGGGGGGTTAATAAAGGGATGTGGGGTGAGATAAAGTAATATAGACAGACAGAGAGAGAAAGAAAGATAGATATAGATAGAAAGATAGATATAGAAAGAAAGGAAGGTGGATAGAGAGATAGAGAGATAGATAAAGATAGCAAGAAAGAAGGGAAGGAAGATAGATAAAGATAGCAAGAAAAAAGGGAAGGAATGAATATAGATAAAGAAAGAAAGATAGATAAAGATAGCAAGAAAAAAGGGAAGGAATGAATATAGATAAAGAAAGAAAGATAGATAAAGATAGAAAAAAGGGAAGGAAGGTAGGAAGATAAAGAAAGATAGATAAAGATAGAAAGAAAGAAGGAAAGGAATATAGATAGATAGATAGATACAAAAAGATAGATAAAGATAGATAGAAAGAAAGAAGGGAAGAAAGATAGATAGATACATAGATAGATAGATAGATAGATAGATAGATAGATAGATAGATAGATAGATAGATAGATAGATAGATAGATAGATAGGAAGATAGAGAAAAAAAGATAGATAAAGATAGAGGGAAATGAGGAAGATAGATATATAAAGAAAGAACGATAGATAGATAAAGATAGAAAGAAATAAGGAAAAGAAGATCGATAGATAAATAGATAAAGAAAGATAAAGATAGAAAGAAGGGAAGGAAGGAAGATAGATAGATAGATAGATAGATAGATAGATAGAAAGGAAGGAAGATGGATGAAGAAAGAAAGATAGAAAGAAAGGGAAGGAAGGAAGATAGAGAAAGAAAGAAGGGAAGGAAAATAGATATAGATAGATAGATGGAAAGGAAGATAGATAAAAAAAAAGAAAAAAAGATAAAGATAGAAAGAAAGAAGGAAAGGAAGACAGATATAGATAGATAGAAAGGAAGGAAGGAAGGAAGATAGATAGATAGATAGATAGATAGATAGATAGATAGATAGATAGATAGATAGATAGATAGATAGATAGATATATAGATATATAGATAGATATATAGATAGATAGATAGATAAATAGATAGATAGATAGATAGATAGATAGATAGATAGATAGATAGATAGATAGATAGATAGATAGATAGATAGATAGATATAGAAAGAAAGAAGGAAAGGAAGGAATATAGATAAAGAAAGAAAGAAAGAAGGGAAGAAAGGTAGGAAGATAAAGAAAGATAGATAAAGATAGAGGGAAATGAGGAAGATAGATATATAAAGAAAGAACGATAGATAGATAAAGATAGAAAGAAATAAGGAAAAGAAGATCGATAGATAAATAGATAAAGAAAGATAGATAAAGATAGAAAGAAGGGAAGGAAGGAAGATAGATAGATAGATAGATAGATAGAGATAGATAGATAGATAAATAGATAGAAAGGAAGGAAGATGGATGAAGAAAGAAAGATAGAAAGAAAGGGAAGGAAGGAAGATAGAGAAAGAAAGGGAAGGAAGGAAGGAAGATAGAGAAAGAAAGAAAGAAAGAAAGAGAAAAAAAGAAGGGAAGGAAAATAGATATAGATAGATAGATGGAAAGGAAGATAGATAAAAAAAAGAAAAAAAGATAAAGATAGAAAGAAAGAAGGAAAGGAAGACAGATATAGATAAAAAAAAGAAAAAAAGATAAAGATAGAAAGGAAGGAAGGAAGATAGATAGATAGATAGATAGATAGATAGATAGATAGATAGATAGATACATAGATAGATAGATAGATAGATAGATAGATAGATAGATAGATAGATAGATAGATAGATAGATAAAGATAGAAAGAAAAATGGGAAGGAAGATAGCTATAGATAGGATAGATAGATAGATAGATAGATAGATAGATAGATAGATAGATAGATAGATATAGAAAGAAAGAAGGAAAGGAAGGAATATAGATAAAGAAAGAAAGAAAGAAGGGAAGAAAGGTAGGAAAATAAAGAAAGATAGATAAAGATAGAAAGAAAGGGAAGGAAGATAGATAGATATAGATAGATAGAAGGATAGATAGATAGATAGATAGATAGATAGATAGATAGATAGATAGATAGATAGATAAAGATAGAAAGAAGGGAAGGAAAGAAGATATATATAGATAGAAAGGAAGGAAGATAGATAAAGAAAGAAAGAAAGAAAGGAAAGAAAGAAAGAAAGAAAGAAGGAAAGAAAGAAAGAAAGAAAGAAAGAAAGAAAGAAAGAAAGAAAGAAAGAAGGAAAGATAGATAGATAGATAGATAGATAGATAGATAGAAAAAGGGAAGGACGATAGATAAAGAAAGATAAAGATAGAAAGAAAGAAGGCAAGGAAGATAGATAGATAGAAAGGAAGGAAGATAGATAAAGATAGAAAGAAAGAACACAGACAGGAGGAGAGGATGAGAGGAGGGGGAGGAGTAGAGCAGCTTCTCTCCTCTAAGTGGTCCTGCTGGCAGCAAGGGGAGGGGGAGAAATGTCAGAGCTGGCTGTGATACGCACAGCTCATCTCTCTTTATCTGGAGCTCTCTATCTGGCGCTGTGTTGGTGGCGGGGTGGGGAATCTCTGCTATTAGCAAAACTGGGCATCCCCTCTCGACCTGCAACCCCTTGGGAGACATGACATGTAGCCCACCGAGGTCCAATCGTGGGCCGGGGCCGCCAAGGGCCATTCGCGGGCCGCGTCCGGTTTGCCCTATGGCCAGTCCGGGCCTGGTCACGCTTCATTACAATGGATCACGCCCACTTCCAATTACGCCTACGAAATATACGCTACGCCGGCGCAGAGTTGGGAGCATTTGCTTTGTGAATTCCATGCTTGCCTCTCTGCGCTGCATCGGCGTAGCGTAAAAGAGATACGCTACGGCAGCATAAATGTGCGCCGATGTATGTGAACCCGGGCCACCGTTTTCAAACCTCTTTGTATTCTAAGAACTCCAACCAGCCAAACATTTGTCATGCTAGGTGTTGGGCCACAATATTACTTCCCTTTTCTTTGTCCTGCTATTAGGGCTGCAGACTGGTTGGTATCTTTTATCAAAGGACATCTAAACTGAGACAACAGGCTAATTGATCAACCAGCAATCCACCTAATCCTTTTTAATTTCCAAAAGAAAGCCCAACAGATTCCTTTTACAAATTTGTCTCTGATTTGAATCCAGGTAAACAGCTTAAAACAGCAGGGGTGTTTTTCCTAGTGCAGGTTTATTACTAGAAAGGCAGAACAGTACCACCTATAAAACTGTAGGCTGCAAAGTGCCATTTTCACATCCTTTATTGTAATTTAACCACTTCCATACTGGGCACCTACTCACCTTCCTGCCCAAGCCAATTTTCAGCTTTCGGTGCTGTCGCACTTTGAATGACAATTGCGCCCCGTCATTTTATTCCCACAAATAGAGCTTTCTTATGGTGGTATTTGATCACCTCTGCAATTTTTATTTTCATGCATAGGATGTGAAAACAAGGCCAAGTGACTCAACTATGCATGAAAACAAAGGGGGTGCAGAAAAATTGCAGCAGGTGCTCTGGGCTAATGAGTCAAAGTGTGAAATATTTGTCTGTAGCATTGCAATGCCTAGGGGGGGGGCATTAGGAATGAATAGAATTCCATGCATTTGCTAAAAGCAGTGTTTTTTTTGGCTGTGAGTGCAAGAAGGTGTGTGATTACATGCAGTCCAGCACCGGCATAGATCTGAAACTTGCATAGCCTGATCTCTTCTCTGATGAATGTTTATAAACGTACTTACCTGGCAGGGGAGACACCATGATCATGAAGGTGGTTCTCCCAGGGCGAGGCTCGGCCATTGCACTCCGGCTGAGCTGATCGTGGTGTCATCCCTGCCACTGCTCGGCCTTTTGGCTAAGATCAGGTGTGGTATCCGCTCTCATCAGTTGTTAGAGGAGCGCTGAAGCACCTCCTATATGTGGAGGGTGGATGCAATCCAATAGCGTCATTGCACCTGGAAGGGTGGTTTCAGCAGGGACTACGCCGTGCTGCCCGACAGATACTGGGGGCCGGCCAATGGTTGCGTCTGAGCCACCTGGAAGGGTGCTTCTGGTGAGGATGGGTGGCTGCGCCTGGTCTGGTCTTTTTGCCGGGTTCTAGTCTGGCCTTCTGGCTGGCTGGTGTAAGTGCTGTCCCTGTCGGAGATCTGGTAGGAGGAGCTGGAACTGCCCTGATGGAAAGACGGGGTAGGGCCATGCAAATCCTGCTAGGTTGACAGGGAGTCTGGAAGGGTTAGTATTGGTGGAGGCTGCTAAATGGGGGCAGCTTTCCCCCAAGAAAACCTTGAAGGGCTCTCTATCTGGCAGGGGTGGAGGGCTGCAGTGGCCGGTCGGGGGGTTGGATTTGGAACGGAAAAGCCTATGGTGCATGTGCCCCTGGAGTGGCAGTCCAGGGGTGTCTGAGAATCACTGTGAGTGAGGGTCACTTTGATTTAACGACACCACGGTCACTGCACCAGCTACACGCTTTTTTTGCACCTGCCTCCTGGGCTGGGCCTTTTGGCCAGGACCGGAGGAATTTTTTATTCCTGGCCGGAGGGCCTGGTCATTGTTAATCACAATGACCACTTCTTCACTCTCCTCTCCACTATCCCTTTCCCCCACTTTATTTAATTTATTGCCTATGTTTGTCACGTTTTTGTCTTTTTTTGTTTGTGCACGTTTTGTACACAGTGTGATTAGTAGGGTGCCGGTCCTCGGGCCAGCCCTGAACGTCTTGGGAGTGGGTGGACATGGCCTTTTGGCTTAGTTCACCTGCTCTCATGGGGTCTCCCTTCGGGGGAGTCCCACCTAGTACTTGGAGGAAGTTGGGCCCGTGTCGGCTTCGGTTGCTCGGACCACAGTACCTCAGTCCCCGTCTGGAGCCTAACGCCCCGGGGGATCAGGGTTTGGGTCCCTTCTGCACAGGAGGACCACTTGACGTTGCACCCAACTGCACGTTTTTGTGAACACTCTTTATGTGTGTGCACATTTTTTCTGCACCGGGTGGAGTTTTTTGAGTGTGTTTCACACGCCATAGGCTTTTCAAAAAAATAAAATGTTACTTTGTATCTCTCAATCTCCCATCTGATGAATGTTTATAAACAATGTTACTTTGTATCTCTCTATCTCCTGTCTGATCAATGTTTATAAACAATGTTACTTTGTATCTCTCTATCTCCTGTCTGATCAATGTTTATAAACAATGTTACTTTGTATCTCTCTATGGGCCAGAGCCACAAAAACAGGCGTATCTTTAAGCGGGCGTAGCGCATCTGATATACGCTACGCTGACGTAACTTTGAGAGGCTCGTAGGGTATCCACAAAGCACTTGTTCCCATATGTGCGCCGGCGTAACGTAAATCGGCTGGCGTAAGCCGGCGCAATTCAAAGTAGGCAGGTAGGGGGCGTGTTGTATTTAAATTAAGCGTGACCCCATGTAGATGCATGGCCGAACGAACGGCACATGCGCCGTCCGTGGACGTATCCTTGTGCGCATGCATCAGATAGAATGTCTAAGATACGTTGACCACTGCCTACGACGTGAACGTAACTTACGCACATCCCTATTCGTGTACGACTTACGCAAGCGACGTAAAATTTGACGCTGTTCCGACGTCCATACTTAACATTGTCTGCGCCTCATATAGCAGGGGTAACTTTACGATGGTCGTACGCCTTATGTAAACGACGTATATCAATGCACCGGGCGCAAGTATGTTTGTGAATCGGCGTATCTAGGTCATTTGCATATTTAACACGGAAATCTACGGAAGCGCCACCTAGCGGCCAGCGTAAATATGCAACTAACATAAGATGGCGTAAGAGACTTACGTCGGGCTTATCTTAGCAAATTTCCGGCGTATCTTGTTCTGTGAATACAAAACAAAGATACGACGGCGCATCATAGAACTTACGCGGCCATAAGTTCTTTGTGGATCTGGCCCTATATCTCGTCTGATCAATGTTTATAAACAATGTTACTTTGTATCTCTCTATCTCCCATGTGATCAATGTTTAAAAACAATGGTACTTTGTATCTCCTGTCTGATTAATGTTTATGAACATTGATCAGACAGGAATAACATACTTCTTTTTCCCCCTTCACCTCTTAACTAATATTTTCCTGCTGATTTTTTTATTTTTTTATTATTTCTACACTTTTTGGGCCAGATTCTCGTAGATGCGCACATAATTATGCAGGCGTAGCGCATCTCAGATGCACTACGCCGACGTAATGCGGAGTGGCAAGTACCGTATTCCCTAAGCAAATGCGCTCCAAGATGCACCTGCGTAGCGGAAATTCATCGGCGTAATCCGGCGCAACTCCAAAGTAGGAGGGAAGTGGGCGTGTTGCATTCTAATAAAGCGTGACCCCATGCAAATAAAGGCCAGGACGAACGGAGCATGCGCCGTGACGTGGATGACCCGCGCCGTGACGTGGTTGACCCGCGCCGTGACGTGGATGCCTTCTGCGCATGCGCAAAGCCTCCCTACGATTCGCCGGCGCTGTGTATATAATGCGCCCACACATGCGCCCGTGCAGCGCAAAAGTCTCCCATTTTTTGGATTGTCACAGGAAATCTTTTGCATGACCATGGATTCTATTGGGAAGGAAAGGAGAAAGAAAAAATTCTCCCCAGAGGAGAGGGCCATTGTCATCGCGGCAATGGAAAAGTATGAGAGAGCTCGGCATGCCAGGGGCACTGGAGGGGGCCCACCCTGCAACGTCCGCCTGACTGAGGAGGAGAAGGTGGTCGCCCGCTGCCTGCAGAGGGAGCAGGTTGAGGGAGTTGGGGGCTACGAGTCTGTTGTGCCAGCCATGAGGACAGGTAAGTGTGTTTTACATACTATCTGTTGTGTAGCATGTGTGGGGGTGGAAGGGAACATGTGCCAAGTGTGTGGGTTCATCAACATGTGCATCTTTTGTGTCATCCACAGATGTGCAGGAGGGAGCAGGGCCATCTGTTGCTGCCAGGGCCCGTCCGGTGACATCCCCCGAGCATCCAGTCCCTCTGGCTGCCCCCCTGGAAGAGGACTTGTTACAGGGATCTGGTCACACCTCTACGGAGGAGGCGGTTGAGGAGGAGATTGTTGACCAGGACCAGGAGCTCTACCTGGTTTTGGAGGAGGACCCTCTGTTTCCACCCCCCTTATCTCCGGGCCCTCAACATCCTCCCCTTATGCCAGGTCCCCTGCCACTCCCCGGAAGGCGACTCGCAAGACGAGGGGCGTTCCCCAGGTCCTGCCGGAACAGCTGGCCAGGCAGCAGGACCAGCAGAATCGGCACCTTGCAGAGGTTGTTGGGGAGATGAGGCGCCTGGCCGACAGCCTGGCCTCCTCGGATGCCATAACGGATGCCATCCTCGATGTCGCTGGCAACAGTGCAGCGACAGTCACCAGCCTGGCTGAGCTGCAGACGACCACCTCTGACCTTGTGGGGGAGGTCAAAGGTCTGCGGGCTGCTGTCCAGGACCAGCCGGCTGTGCTGACACGCATAGCGGTCGCCTTGGAGGGCATGCAGGCAGCCAGGGAGGGACGTGGGGATGCTTCTCCTCAACCTGAAACCCCCCCCCACCTGTGGCTGCCCCCAGGCAAGTGAGGGGCAGGAGCCGTGGCACCAGGCGGAGCCCATGCCAGGCCTAGTAATTATTGTATTTGTATATTTTGCTCTGGTGAAGAGCTTTTTATTTTTTTTAATGCCCTGGTGAAGAGTTTTTTATTTTATGTATTGCTCTGGTGAAGAGCTTTTTATTTATTTTTAATGCTCTGGTGAAGAGCTTTTTATTTTATGTATTGCTCTGGTGAAGAGCTTTTTATTTTTTTTCTTGATACTGCACACGGTGCAGTGTGAATGGTGTGTGAATGTGGGGGTGGCACTCCTGCCAGTAAGGGGTGTCACCAGGGGTGTATTTAGGTTTTGTGCTGCCCTAGGCCTGATGAACCTTGCGCACCCCCTACTTTATATATGACGTACCCCATCATTTTTAAGACCCGTCCTGTCATTTTCATGGGATAAGGACAGAGGGACAGGGTGGATTGAGGACAGAGGGACGCAGTGGGATGAGCACAGAGGGACAGGGTGGGATGAGCACAGCGGGACAGGGTGGGATGAGCACAGCGGGACAGGGTGCGATGAGCACAGGGGGACAGGGTGGGATGAGCACAGGGGGACAGGGTGGGATGAACACAGGGGGACAGGGTGGAATGAGCACAGGGGGACAGGGTGGGATGAGGACATGGGGACAGGGTGGGATGAGCACACTCCCCAGCACATATCCCCCATACCACCCTCTCCTCTCCCATCACTTCATTCGTTCACCACTTCACCTCATATCTGCCTGCCCCCCTCCTTCCCTCCTGGTTACTGTGTCCTCTCTCTCACTGAAGTTGTCCCACATACCGTAACCAGCAGCACAGCTCTCTCAGTTGTGTCTCTCCTTGGCTCCTCCTCCTGGCTGTGTACACAGGAACATTGAGCCAAGAGGGGGGAGGAGTCGAAGACTGTGTATTGCAGTCAGAGGGAGAGAGAGGGACTGCTCAGCGGGAGGATGGGGGTTCTTGGGGTGGTGCTTTTTCGCCGCCCCCCGCAAAGTGCCGTCCTAGGCCTGGGCCTTGTCGGCCTAGGCCATAATACATCTCTGGGTGTCACCCTCGGCCGTTGGGGAGAAGTTATCCCCACGGCTGTGTGAATGGTGTATGAATGGACAGCAACACCATTCGGGCCTTGACGCGGCGTTGCTGCTCCCAAGTCCTGCATGATGGACTTGGGCTAATCCAATGTGATGTGGATGTGGTGTGTGTGTGATCTAGGGACCACAGTGGTGTACATGTGTGCATTGTCTGTGTGCCATGCGGAATGTGTGTGTTTAACGGTCAAAGAATCGTAACACGAGGCAACTCCTGACTGCTCTTCCATCAGCAGACGGGGTCTCCTCTGGCAGGGGGGGGGGTGTCTGATTGGGGGGTCAGGTCATCACGTAGGGCAATCTGCAGGCCCTTTCTCATGGCAAAGTTGTGCAGAATGCAACATGCACCTATGATCTGACCCACACATTTTGGGGAATACAACAGGGCCCCCCCGGACTTATCCAGGCATTGGAAACGGGACTTCAGGATGCCAAATGTGCGCTCAACCACTGCACGGGTTTTGATGTGTGCTTCATTGTATCTTCTCTCTCCTGGGGTTTGGGGATTCCTGAAAGGAGTCATAAGATGGGGTCCAAGTACATATGCCGCATCACCTGGAAGTGAAAAGACAGGAGGATATTAGTCATGCATGTGCCCCTTGTGATGTCAGCATCATGGGGGGGACAGTCATGCCTGCCACCCATGTCACTCACCAACCAGCCAGCTGTCTCCATACATGTTCTGCTCAAAATCTGCTGGGATGGTGCTTTGACGGTATATGTAGCTGTCATGGCTGGACCCGGGGTCTTTGGCACGGACGTGCCATATGAGGTATTTGGCATCAGCTATCACCTGTACGTTGATGGAATGCCAATGCTTCCGATTGCGGTAAATGTGCTCTGTGGCACTGGGGGGCTGGAGTGCCACATGTGTGCAATCAATGGCCCCGATGGTGCGTGGGAATCTGGCAATTCTGTAGAAATCTGTCATTGCCTTCTGCCGCAGGTCCTCAGTGGTGGGTCTGATGATGTGGTGGGACATGTGTCTGAGGATTGCGGGGACAACCTGGTGCAGACATCTGCTCATGCTGGTTTGTGACATCCCAGCCACCACTCCACTTGTACGCTGGAATGAACCACTGGCCAGGAAATGGAGTGTTGCCAGTACCTTCACCAGTGGCTGCAGTGCATGTGAGTGGTGTATCTGGCTGGTGATGTCATCCTGCAGGGCTGTGGTTATTTCCAGGATGGCAGCAGGGGTGAATCTGAAGATGCGATACACCTCCTCATCACCCATGCCAAAGAGGCTCATGCGCGCTCGGTAGATCCTCTCACGTGCCCCCCTCCTCCTCCTCCTCCTTCTATGCTCCTCTTCCTCTGCATACCTTAGTAGTGATAAGACCATGGCTGCCCCTGGCATGTTGGCATACGAATGTGTTGTCCAGTAAGTGTGATTGCACAGCTCGTCCGTTATGGTGCTGCTGTAGTTGCTCTCCAGCTGACTTGCACACGGTCTTGAGCAAAGTTAACCGTGCTTTTATGAGGGGTATGTTTACTCAAGGCTTTCGTGTTACGTGCACCACGCGTAGCCTATGCCAAACGCACGTAGTTTCGGGAATCTGCGCATCTCCCTCATTTGCATATTTGCATGCTAATTCAATGGGAGCTGAATATGCGCGATGCGTAACTATGCGCCAAGTCGCGCTAGCTTAAAGCATTTTCGCCGCTTAGACGAAAAAGATTTTCTGGCGTATGTGGTTCTGTGTTTACGGCGCATCGATACGCCGGCGCACATTTACAATTACCCCGCGCATATCCATTTACGCAGGCGTAGCGCCTCTGAGAATCTGGCCCTTTGTTTTTATTCTTTGTTTTTTAGTTTAAGGCCTTGTACACACGAGGGAAAAATCCGCTCGTCTGTAGGGGCAAACGGACCGTTTTGGCCGGATTTCTCCTGCGGAAAAGTTTCAAAGCATGCTTTGAAACTTTTCCGCCGGAGAGCTGCCCGTCGGATATGTCCGCTGGTTAGTAGGGCAAACCAGCGGACATATCTGCCCGCACATGCGTCGTATCCTGTGAATGGATCCGACGCATGCGCGCGGAAGTGTTTTACTTCCTGGTGCGGTGACGTGGCGGTGACGTGGCGGCGTCAACGTCACCGCCGCGTCACCGCGCTGTCCACCGGCGGGGAATTTGATCCGATGGTGTGTACAGCCATCGGATCAAACAGCCCGGCGAAAATATGCGCTATAAACGGTACAAGGCCTTAGTGTTGGGTAAAAAAAAACTCAAAATTGATTAAAATTTTTATTTTGTTTAATTTGTAAGTAATATTTCAATGCTTATCCAAATAATCATTTTAGAATTTTTTTGATAAAAGTGTGCATGCACATTCACTCTCTGTTAGATTATAAAATCATTCTTACCAATGGTTTCATGCATGTAATTCCCTCCAGAAGTTCTCTAGAATTATTACATTGTTAAAAAGAGATATGTATCACATAGGCACCTCATCTCCATTTATGGCCATAATGGAGTATTTTTACTATTGCCCATAATAAAAGACCATTTGTTCAGAAAAGGAAATAGCTTAACCCCCCTGGCGGTATCCCCGAGCGTGACTCGGGGTGGATTTTTTATGTAAAAATCGGTATCCCCGAGTCACGCTCGGGGTGAATATGCAGAGCCTGCAGCGCGCTGGCTTACCTTGTATCGAGGCTGGGTATACTGTACTTACCTTGTCCCTGGATCCAGCGATGCATCCCCGCTGTGTGAGCGAGTGGCGTCCTCCATTCGACTCACACAGTGCCCGCGTGCCGCCGATCTCCGTTCTCTGCGACGTAACGGCGCACCGGGGCGGAGACCGGTGGCAAATTCAAAAAAGTAAACAAACACATTTACAGTACAGTACTGTATGTAAAAAGTACACCCCCCCCCCTTGTCCCTAGTGGTCTGCCCAGTGCCCTGCATGTCCTTTTACATAATAAAAACATTTTTTTTGTGCCTGCAAACTGTAGATTGTCCATAGCAACCAAAAGTGTCCCTTTATGTCAAAAGTGGTTTTAGAGCAGCTAAAAAACAGCGATAATAAATTATAATCACTTGCAGAATTAAGCGATAGCGATTTGTGGGGAAATCCGTCATAAAAAAAATAAAAATAATGACAGCGACAATTCTGCAACTGAGCAAATTTCAGTGTTTTTGATTTGATTACATTAGTGAATAATTTTTATTATAATTACATTATTATTTGTTATAATTATTTATAGTTATTTATTATATTATAATTGTATAATTTTGTGTTTCAAACTTTATCATACCAGAAATGTCTACTAGACTCTGGTTTGGACAAATTTAAGTGAGTTATTCCTAAGAATTGCAGGCCTACAGTATAAAACGCAGAATTTCATACCGCCAGGGAGGTTAAAGAACATTATTTGTTGTCCAATTCACACAGAAAAAAAATGTACAGTACATGCAGATTAATTGCAGATTTTTTTTAATTATTATTATTATTGTAAATAGTATTGCCCGAGTGCCCTTTTAAAACATCAAAATTATAAAATAAATTGTGTAATAAAACAGATATTTTGTATGTACAGTACCATTTTTTTTAACTAAGCTAATCTAATAGACAAATGTGTGTTTTTATTTTTTTTATTTTTGTTGTTTTTGTCTATGGAATGCATTAGAAATAAAATCATTTTTGCAAGACCACATCACCAAAAAATATATATTTTTAACCTTTTGCTATAAAAAAATATCCTTCAAAAGTGTTTTTAAAAGTCAGTTTTGGTCAATGTATATTCTTCTACATATTTTTGGTAGTAAAAAATCACAATAAGCGTATATTGATTGGTTTGCACAAAAGTTATAGCGTCTACAAAATAGGGGATTGTTTTGTGGCATTTTATAATATTTTATTTTTTTACTAGTAATGACCGTGATCTGAGATTTTTATTGGGACTGCGACATTGTGGCGGACACATCGGACACTTTTGACACATTTATGGGACCATTGTCATTTATACAGCGATTAGTTCTATAAAAATGCACTGATTACCGTGTAAGGCTGGATTCACACATATGCATTTTTAGTGCTTTTTGCATTTTGCAGATTTGGACTACAGTCCATTTAACATGGTTTTCTATGAAACACGTTCTGTGGTGCAAATCTGCAAAATGCAAAAAGCACAAAGAATGCATAGGTGTGAATCCAGCCTTAATGTCACTTGTAAAGAAGGGGGTTAACACTAGGGGGCGATCAAGGGGTTTATTGTGTTCCCTAGGTGTGTTCTAACTAGGGTTGTCCTGATACCGATACCAGTATCGGTATCGGGACCGATACCGAGTATTTGCGGGAGTACTTGTACTCCCGCAAATACCCCCGATGCCTTAATAGAATACTTGCCCCCCCCGCCGCCGCCGTATATCGCAAAGCCGCCGCTGCCGCGTTAATCACTGTGTGGCGAACATTACAGGTACCTTTAATTTGAATAGCTGTTTTGCCCGCCCCGCCGTATATAGACACTCCCCCTTGCTCGGGATCGGACGGATCTGTCCAATCCCGAGCAAAGGGGGAGTGTCCTTTACACGGCGTGGCGGGCAAAACAGCTATTCAAACGAAAGGTGCCTGTAATGTTCGCCACACAGTGATTAATGCGGCAGCGGTGGCAGCGGCGGCAGCGGCTGCGGCATCATAATTAGGTATGGGGGACATGCCGATATATGTGGGGGGACATGGCTGCATATATGTGGGGGGACATGGCTGCAATATGTTTGGGGACATGGCTGGATATATGTGGGGGGACATGGCTGCATATATGGGGGACATGGCTGCAATATGTGGGGGGACATGGCTACATATATGTGGGGGACATGGCTGCATATGTTTGGGGGACATGGCTGCATATATGTGGGGGACATGGCTGCATATATGTGGGGGACATGGCTGCATATGTTTGGGGGACATGGCTGCATATATGTGGGGGACATGGCTGCATATATGTGGGGGACATGGCTGCATATATGTGGGGGACATGGCTGCATATGTTTGGGGACATGGCTGCATATATGTGGGGGACATGGCTGCATATATGTGGGGGACATGGCTGCATATATGTGGGGGACATGGCTGCATATATGTGGGGGACATGGCTGCATATATGTGGGGGACATGGCTGCATATATGTGGGGACATGACTGCATATGTTTGGGGACATGGCTGCATATATGGGGGACATGGCTGCATTCGACTGGAGGAGAACTACCTGGTCTTCAGGCGAAAGATCAAGACGCATCTCTTTTGATCTCAAAGGAGAAAGGAACAACAAGCGCCCAGAGGCGATTTATTTCGCATGTGCTGCGCTATACAAGTTCTTCATTCATTCATTCATTCATTCATATGTGGGGGTACATGACTGGATATATGTGGGGGACATGGCTGCATTTATTGAGGGGACATGGCTGCATTTATGGGGGGGACATGGCTGCATTTGTGGGGGGACATGGCTGCATTTGGGGACACATTTAAAAAAAAGTATCGGTATTCGGTATCGGCGAGTACATGAAAAAAAGTATCGGTACTTGTACTCGGTCCTAAAAAAGTGGTATCGGGGCAACCCTAGTTTTAACTGTAGTGGGATTGGAGCGACTATAGGACGGTGATGGCGAACCTTGGCACCCCAGATGTTTGAACTACATTTCCCATGATGCTCCACTACACTGCAGAGTGCATGAGAATCATGGGAAATGTAGTTCCAAAACATCTGGGGTGCCAAGGGCCACCATCACTGGTATAGGAGATGACAGATCGTTGTTCCCAGCTAGTAGAAACACACAATCACTCTCTCCTCACAGAACAGGGACATGTGTTTTTACACACACATGTCCCTGTTCTGGCTCTCGTGCCCGCGATCCTGTTTGGCTGGCGGTCATTGCGTCCACTGGCCACGCACAAAGTTTCTTCCCAGCAGTGCAGCGTGAGCGCGTCTGCTATTCCCACTTAAAGGGCTGATGTACAGCCACGACGGCTCATGGGAATGTGCCGACCTGCTGCAGTATAATGATGGCGGCTGGTCAGCAAGCGGTTAATGAGGTGAAGCTTCACTTTGCAAAGAATACCCAATCATATGCAAGGAAAATAATAATAAAAAAAGAAAACGGCATTTTTGCTTGCACATGATTGGATGGTGAAAGTGATATAGACATGTGCACACTGAAATATTTTGTCCAAAAAATAAATGTATTTAGTTACTCCCGAAATTTGTTTTTATTTATTTTGTTTGGTTAACAAATACATTTGTCCGAAAATCCGAATGAATTAAGGTCGAATCTGTCATTGAAGGCTTATGGTGTCCGTCGAATGTTCTAAGAGGATTCGACAAGCAGCTAAACTGTACAACGCCGCAATCGTACATTTCCGGTCGAATGCTCAGCTCATGGGCTATAGAAGAATTCTAATGTTGTATGATACTAGTAATAATTATATTTATAAACATTAGAATTCTTCTATAGCTTATGGGCGGAGCATTTGAATGGAAATGTACGATTGCGGCGTCGTACAGTACAGCTGCTTGTCGAATCTTCTTAGAACTTTCGACAGACACCATAAGCCTCAATGACAGATTCGATGTTTGTATGTTTTTCGCTGCTTTGTCGAATCTTTGTCCTTCATGTTGAATGGTCTACCCCAACACTGTCTCTATAATGTTGAATCTTTTCTCTCTATGTTGAATCTTCATATCTCTATAATGTTGAATCTTTTCTCTCTATAATGTTGAATCTTTTCTCTCTATAATGTTGAATCTTTTCTCTCTATAATGTCGAATCTTTTCTCTCTATAATGTTGAATCTTTTCTCTCTATAATGTTGAATCTTTTCTCTCTGTAATGTTGAATCTTTTCTCTCTATAATGTTGAATCTTTCCTCTCTATAATGTTGAATCTTTTCTCTCTATGTTGAATCTTTTCTCTCTATAATGTTGAATCTTTTCTCTCTTTAATGTTGAATCTTTTCTCTCTATAATGTTGAATCTTTTCTATCTTTAATGTTGAATCTTTTCTCTCTATGAAGAATAATCGTGGACTAATAGAGTTAGGTTAGGCACATTCGACCTCAGATTCGATAGACACAGATCGCTATTGTCACCGGCACGTCGAATCTTCTATCTATATCGAACTGTTGTAGCAACGAAAATAAAGCATCTTTTATGTCGGAACTTTCGGAATTTCGGATTCTGCGCGTTCGGTTTCGTTTGTTAAAACGATAACGAAAATATGTGAAGAAATCTAATGCAAATGTCTAAAAGTCATCAGAGCTTCTGCTCATTTACCAAGAGGTGGAACAACTGCACTTACAAAGTGCAATTTTTTTTTTGCCTTTAGTAAATCCACCCCACAACTGAATAAACAGGACCATAGAAAAAATATAAACATTTCTCTGCTACATGGTGGGGCGTATAAGTGATATAGTGGAGAAGTGCTCATTTATAACAATGACTCTTTATAACTTTGATACATTTACCATATAAATAGATTCAAGTACATTCTAACAGTAAAAATCAGAGTAGAGACCCTCTATAAAAGTGATTCTTCAGAAATGTGATACATCGTATTATTGATAGATTCAATTACTGACACATCGTAAGGCCGCGTACACACGATCGAACTTGTTCGATCGTGTGTACGGCCTATCGGACCGTTTTCCAGTGGACCAAAGTTTTAAAACATGCTTTAAAACCTGTCCGATGGAAACCTGTCCGTCGGACAGGTTCGATGGTTAGTACACAAAATCATCGGACCAAAAACCTGCGCATGCTCAGAATCAAGTCGACGCATGCTTGGAAGCATTGAACATCGTTTTTTCATCACGTTGTTGTGTTCTGCGTCACCACGTTCTGGTCTGATCTGATTTTGGTCCGATGGTGTGTACGCTAATCAGACAAGTTCAGAGTTGTCTGACAAAAACGGTCTGTCGGACAAGTCTCATCAGACATGTCTGATCGTGTGTACAGGGCCTTATAGTAAAAAAAAATTGAAAGCCTTAATAAAGATACATTAAAACAGAGACACCTTATACTCCTCCTATTGTAAGCTCCTTAATATAAAATACAAAATAAAAGTGACATTGGAGCTTCCTAATTATATCTGCAAGGGGTGGGTGGAGCTGGGAACTGCCAGGATTTAGTCAAGCAGGATCCGCACAAAATTGAATTACATGTAATGCTTACAGGTTTGCTGGGAGAAAACATCCAAAGCTGCTAAACACAATGTCAATGGCAACAGGAACTTCTATTGGGTAGATCCAGGGGCGTAGATAAAGGGGGGTCAGGGGTGTTCAAACCCTTCCAGAGCATCCTGGCAAAATGCCCAGACAGTGTCTCTGCTGTTTAGCCTCAGCATCAGCACAGTAGAAGCAGAGTTTCGGAGTGCAGCCCCCCTTCTATTGTGCCCAATCCCTGTAGTTTAATAAGGGGTCCCCCTGAAAAGCATGAAATTACTGCAAGGTCTCATTGCAAAGCCTCATGGCCCCACTCTGCTGTCACATGTTTTTACCGTACACCCCCCATCCCCCAACATAAAAGTGTAAATGATGTCTTTGAGTTTGAAAGACCTGAACCCCCCAGGATTTTTTTTTTATCTACGACCCTAGATAGATCTATATGGATTAGCGACCCCATGGTATGGTAGAGTGGTTACAGCCAATCACTGTGATCAGGGGAGGAAAAATATCACAAACAAAGTGACAATATTCTCCCATTCAGAATGATGTCACTGGTGTCTACACAGATTTTTTACACCTCCCTTCAAGATAATGATATACATGAATGCCATACACCCAACACAGGATAGAGGGGCTCGGTGAAGTTGGCGGTGAAGGTGTGGAGGTGGCAGAGGGGGTCACACATATAGAAGGAGATCTGCCCGGCTTCATAATCCAGATATACCCGGACTCCGTTACCAGGAATATCATCAGGGAGTTCGGTCTCATTACTGTTATGTATTGCCATGTAATCTTTACCCCTCCTGTCCAAACCCCAGGACACATCATTACATCCAATCAAGGAGTCATCCCCATCCCTGTCTATACTGGTGTAACACATCCCAATTCTCCAGTTATTGGATCTCTGGACATCTACTTCCCAATAATGTCGTCCTGAGGAGAAACTCCGACTGCCTAAAACTTGGTAATAATTTGCAAATCTCTCCTTAGTATCTGGGCCATACTGGTTTCTACCTGACCTGGATACAGTCTTCTTATCACATGAGATAGACACATCATTATTAGCTGTGTCCTCATCCAATAATATGTCTACAGCTTTCTGTATATAGATCCCCCCAATTACACGAGTTATGATATCAGATAAACCTGTGCTGATCATATGTGAGGCCCCAGACACATCCAGATCCCCTCCATCATGGAGGAGTTTTTCTTGTCTCTTTCTGTCCTCATCATCACCTTCCTCAGTATTACACAAGTCACCTGAGTCTGATTCCTGAAGGACAGTCAATGGATCCGTCATGGCGCACAGCTCCTCAATGTGACGTATTTTCCTGGACAGCTCCTCCATCTTTAATTCCGACTTCTGGATCAGATCATTGACTGGGGTTAAGATCCGCTCTGTCTGCCTGGAGACCTCACTTAGGACTTTCTTCTCCAGATCTTCCAGACGTCTTCTAAGATCTCTGAACAGGCCAGTGACTCTCTTTTCTTCACCATTTACTTTGCCTTGTACTTTTCCCCTGTGTTCCTTTAGACTCCGAACTCTCTTTTTTATCTTCTCTCTTGTAGTAATTAGTTTCTGCAGATTATTTATCAGTATCTTTTTCTTCTTCATGGAAACCTCTTGTAGGGTCTCCACTTTGTGTCCTCGATGTTCTCCAGTTAAATTGCAGGAGATACAGATACAAGCAGAGTCTTTAATGCAGTAGTACTCCAGGATCTTCTTATGGACGGGGCACTTCCTGTTCTCCGGGGTGCTGGTGGGGTCACATATGACGTGTTCTGGTGACTTGCTGTGGACTCTCAGATGGTCATCACATAGAGAAGCCTCACAATGCAGACAGGACTTCACAGCGGGTACAGAGGAGTGAATACAGTAAGTACAGGAGATGCCAGACTTTTTCTCATCTGGCTGAGCAGACAGGAAACGTTGAGTGATGTTACACAGAGTGATATTTTTTTGCAGTGAAGGTCTCTTCTGGAACTTCTCTCTGCACTGAGGACAGGAATAACCTCCGGACCCCTTCTGTGTATCCAACACACGGCCAATGCAGACCCGGCAAAAGTTGTGTCCACATTTCAACAATACAGGATCCGTATAAATGTTCAGGCAGATGGAACAATCCAGCTCCGCTTTCAGGTCTGAGGACGCCATCGCTGACAGCAAAAGAAGGAAATGAAAGTTTCTGTAACTCATTAACTAGTGTATGCAGTTAGCAATTTCGTACATAGGGCGAGGCTGAGAAAGTAGCCATGTAAATATTTGGTGTTTACAGACTGAACGATCTAACTCAGCTCTCAGATACAGTTAATCACACGGGCGAGGCTAACGTGTACACACGATCGGAAAATCCGACAAGAAAACCGTGTATTTTTTCCGACGGAATGTTGGCTCAAACTTGTGTTGCATACACACGGTCACGCCAAATTCCAACCACCAAGAACGCGTAACACGGCACTATAAAACGGAAAATCCATACCCAGTGCGGCACCCTTTGGGCTCCTTCTGCTAATCTTGTGTTAGTAGAAGTTTGGTGAGAGACGATTCACACTTTTCAGCTTCGTGCTTTTCAGACCGTTCATGCTGTTCAGTTTGTGCTTGTGGGTTTGTATCTGTTTTTCAGTGCATGTACTCAGTTCATATCTGGTTTTCAGTGCGTTCTTGTCCACTCGTTTCTGATTTTCAGATTGTTCTTCGCAGGCCTTTCTGTTCTTCAGTGCGTTCTGTTAGTTCGTTCTGATTAGCCGACCGTTTTCTAGCCATGTTGCGTCTGCATACTCGTCGTAGAGTTCATGCTGTGTGGGGGCTTGGTGTTGGGCTTTGTCAGGGACTCACCTCCTCCATGCAGTCTTCCTACTGTGCACGCGCGTGCACGACGGGCGGGGGCGCGCGCGTGCACGTTAATTAGCGTGGCGCCAAAAAAGACACTTTAAAAACCCATTGCTGTTTGCAGCACATTGCTGCCTGAACTGTAGTTGTGATTGGATGAATACCTAAGACCTGTTTGTTTGAGCACCTGTCTGAAATCCTGATTGAACTCTGAACCTGGCTTGTCTGACCATCCGTACCTCTCCAACCCTGACCCAGGTTCTGTTTGACCATCCGCCTGCTTGACCTTTCTGTTGCCAGATCCACCTGCCTGTTAAACTGACTACTCTTCAGCCATCTGCCTGCACTTTTCCTGCTTACTTGTTATGACCCGGGCTTGTCTGACCCTGCTGTTCCATACCTCCCAACCGTCCCGGATATCGCGGGATGGTCCCGCGATTCGCGGTAAATCCTGCGGTCCCGCAATCACAGCAAAAGTCCCGCGATTCCGCCCCCCTGCGATTACCGCGTTTCGCGTTTAATCCTCAACAACTTTGTTTGATCAGCGTAACCCCCCCGCTCAACAACTCTGATCCGCGGAAGCCCACCCGCTCAACAACTTCGTTGGGAGGTATGCTCATTTGTCCCTCATTCTGAAGTTGAAAAGTTGGGAGGTATGCTGTTCCAGTACACCAAACTATAGAAAGAAAAAAAGGAAAGAGGGCGCCAGGGGGTTAAACGACAGATAGCTTTAATTGGTTTTTAGAACACAGCATCCACTTACATATAAAAGATTGAAAGTCCAGTATGTAGATCCTGTGTACAAGTCTTTATTGTGGCGTCCTTCCGCGCTGGTTGTTGGCTGAGAGTGCTCACGAGCCTCACGATGTCCGTCTGCTCAGATGGTCTGTAAACCGGCTAGCATGGAGGGACTGACTGAAAGCCTTGTTTAAATAAGCATCCAGTCACTGTTAGTCTTTCATGCTTGAGAAAGGAGCGTGCCTATTTGCCTACAGGCGCAAGCTCCGAAACGTCGTCGCAACCCATTGACGTCACCGCGACTCAGCTGCGCTCCAGGCCTCGCTTTCAGTCAGTCCCTCCATGCTAGCCGGTTTACCGACGATCTGAGCAGACGGACATCGTGAGGCTCGTGAGCACTCTCAGCCAACAACCAGCGCGGAAGGACGCCACAATAAAGACTTGTACACAGGATCTACATACTGGACTTTCAATCTTTTATATGTAAGTGGATGCTGTGTTCTAAAAACCAATTAAAGCTATCTGTCGTTTAACCCCCTGGCGCCCTCTTTCCTTTTTTTCTTTCTATATATCCTGGAGTCTGGGCTTTTGTCTCCCCCATCTGTGAAGGCCTACCTTGGGACAACGACCAGGACCATCAGCTTTAAACAGAATCAGCATTCTCTCCTCCATGTCACCACTTTTCAATAGCGGACTTTTTAGCTGCTACATACTACTGATTGTTTTTGCGCCACTATTTGTATCTCTTGAGTACACCAAACTACCTTACCAGCTTGTGCCGCTGTAGTCTCAGCTTCCATGCGGGTCGCTGACCCATCCTCCGCTTCAGCGTCTCAGCATCTTCTCATCAGAGGTATTCGTCCACCTGCGTCTACTCATCACCACCTCGGCACTCATACCCCTCTGTGCTCCGAGTCGGCTGTTCCCACTTCAGTGGCTCATGAACCAGAGCCGTAAGAGAGGCTACCCTAAATCAGACTCTGGTAACCAGGTACGTAACAGTATCAGGCAGCCATGACAGAGTCTGCAGGAGTAGCAACAGAAGAAATAACCTTTGCATTGTTGCGGATAGGCTTAATGCGAGACCGGGTGGGGATTCCCCCCTCTCTCACTGGGCGGGAAACTATGGATTTACTGATGTTTGGAGGATGAGGCATCCAGATAGGAGGCAATTCACCTGCCACGTATGCCTCCTTCTCCAGAATTGACCTGATTTACACCAGTGACTCCCTGCTCTCCCGAGTCCAGGAGGTTGAGATTCTGCCGCGTGGTATATCCGACCATGCGCCCCTCCTTCTAACCCTCCGCACTGACTCGCCGTCCGGGTCTCCATTGTGGCGGCTCTCCGGGTTTTGGGTTACTGATGAGCGTGTGGTCCCGCTGGTTGAGGGAGAGCTGGAGGTATATTGGTCACATAATGAGGGCACGGTCTCCCCCCAGATGCTCTGGGACGCGTTTAAGGCCTATACGTTTTAATTTTGGCCCTAAATTGATATCCTGGATTAAGCTACTCTATTGGAAACCCACTGCTAGGATTCGCACTAATGGCCTGCTCTCTCCCTCATTTGCTCTGGGCAGGGGAACTAAACAGGGGTGTCCGCTGTCTCCGGGGCTATTTGCCCTGGCTATGGAGCCTCTGGCTATTCTCCTTAGGGCATCCCCGACGGTTGGCGGGATTCCGGTGGGTCAGGTGCTCGAGAAACTCTCACTATATGCGGATGATGCATTGCTTTATCTACAAGATGTGACCCTCTCTTTGGCGGCAGCTCTGGAAATTATTGACCAGTTTGGCTCTTTCTCGGGCATCCGGATCATTTGGACCAAGTCAACCCTATTTTCCCTCTCCCGAGATGTGCCCACTTTGGACCCGCAGATTCCGCTGACCCTGGTCTCCAGGTTTAGATAACTGGGAATCGAGATCCAAAGGGACCCCCTCCAATATCTAGTGGACAATGTGTATCCGATCCTCCAGCAGTTGACTGTCAGGGTGCAGGCCTGGAAGTCTCTTCCCCTGTCACCTGTTGGAAGGATCAACCTCATCAAAATGACATTCCACCCTAAATTCCTCTATGTGTTTCGTAATACCCCTGTTCCTATCCCCAACTCCTTTTTTCGGAAATTAGACCAAGTGGTGAGTGCGTTTGTGTGGGGAGGGCAGGTCCCCAGGGTTGCCCGAACCACCTTACAGCTCCCTCTCTCATTAGGGGGCCTGGCACTACCCTGCTTTAAACTGTACTATTGGGCCGCAGTGGTTGTAACTGTGCGCTGGAAGTTCTCCCAGCCGTGGAGCAACCCTGCGGTCAACCTGGAGGCGGCTGCGCTTGGCTCCTACTCGGCCCTGAGCAACCTGGTGTTTAGGGAACCTAAGGCACACACTGAGGTGACGACCCCTATGAGCACCATAATCAAGGTTTGGGAGCAGATCACGGCTAATCCCCGATTGGCCCATCTCCAGACAGTCCCTGATCCGGCACTCTGGGCCGGATACGGGATTAAGGTCCTGCGCCAGGTCATGTCCGGGGGAAGAATTATACCGTATGATGCACTGAAGAACACTTTCTAATTGCCTCCCAAAATGTTCTTTCGCTACTTGCAACTGAGACATGCAATACAGGCCCAATTTCCTGGGGGGATTGAGCTGAAGTCGTATAAAGTAGAGACGTTTCTGGCCTCGAGGGGGGCGGACCGTGTCCTTTCCTCTTTGTATCTCAGACTGTCGTGTGGAGGGGCGGAGGGGGGTCCAGGCTATATGATAAGTGTAAGGAGGACCTGCAGCCTCTTGCCGCTGATGATTGGGAGGAGGGAATCCAGCAATTTATTACTCTCATGATCTCGGCGAGGGACAGATACATCCAACTCAAATTTTTGCACAGGGCGTACTATACACCTGTGTGACTCTCTAGAATATTCCCATACCAATCTGATAGATGTCCCAAGTGTGGTACTGGCGTGGGCACCTTCCTTCATGTTGTGTGGGCCTGTCCTGTGATCCAGCAGTTCTGGTCTGATGTGGTGACTGTCATTAATTCGGTGGGAAAATTACATATAGACCTGAACCCGATTATACTGCTCATTGGGGTTTGTGATAATGTCATACCCAGCACACATAAGCGGCTGTTGTGTTCTACACCTCCTTCTATGCTAGAACGGCTATCCTGCTTAAGTGGAAGCAGCCGGAGCCCCCAACGCGGTCTCCCAGTGGAGAGCTCTTATAGATGCCACTATATAAGCTTACGTATATGAACCGTAAATGTCTTAAAAAGTTCGAGAAGATATGGGGCGCCTGGACTAAAAATTGAATTGTGACCCCTGCCACTGACATTGGGCATCCAGATGGTTATCTGCCTCTGGGTTCTCTCCCATCCCTTCTCGCCCCCTGCCCCCCCCCCTTCTCTGCCTCTAACTCTCCCTGCCTGACCTCCTGCTTCCCCCTCTCTCTCTGCCCCCGCCCCTCCCTCTCTCTCCTGCCCTTCCCTCTACTGCCCCTCCTGGGGCCACATCGCGGATCCAAAGTCCAGGATATAATGTTACGAGTATGCTATCTAACTCAGTTTGGCAAAACCGCGCTCATAAAAACAAATACGTTAAATGAGGACTGCTGTGCAACAGTCCTCTATTTTAAACAATAAATATGACACAGAGCATCTCACATGGAGTAAAGGCAAAACCTGGCCACATAGGGTGGTGCCACAAAGCTCTCCTGTAAAATAAAAAATTAATTAATTAACAGTACATAAAAAATAAACATAAAATAATGTGTGTCCCAGAAAATGCTTCTAGGGCAATAGCACAGAAGTTCATACAATCCTTGCAATTTCTGTGTCAAAAAATTGTAAACAGTCCCAGGAAATAGAACAGCAGAAAGATCCTAATAGTTCACACCACCACAGTGACGAGATGACAGCATCAAAGTGATCCCTTCACCAAAATAAGGGGGGGCCGCTTACCAGAGGGCAAGCTCAATATAGCAATTGGCTATAACCCAGCCGCGGCCTTTGCAATCCTAGATTGTTCCTAGACACGACTTCCAGCAGATATCAAAGCTGGCGGTACTCACGGACATCAACCATATGGAGAGAGAAGGATGGACCAATAGTGTGATTCCGTTTCAGCAAGGAGGGTTTATTAAAACAACAATGGTACTCACAATTTGACAGGATATCAAAAGCATGTAAAAACAGATCGCCGGCCGGCAAACAGATCGGAGCCCTTCCTCCGTACGTGGTGACGTCACTGCGCGTCCTCCCAGTCAGTCTGCTGTCATCTCGTCACTGTGGTGGTGTGAACTATTAGGATCTTTCTGCTGTTCTATTTCCTGGGACTGTTTACAATTTTGACACAGAAATTGCAAGGATTGTATGAACTTCTGTGCTATTGCCCTAGAAGCATTTTCTGGGACACACATTATTTTATGTTTATTTTTTATGTACTGTTAATTAATTAATTTTTTAATTTACAGGAGAGCTTTGTGGCACCACCCTATGTGGCCAGGTTTTGCCTTTACTCCATGTGAGATGCTCTGTGTCATATTTATTGTTTAAAATAGAGGACTGTTGCACAGCAGTCCTCATTTAACGTATTTGTTTTTATGAGCGCGGTTTTGCCAAACTGTATTTGTGTTTTCACACGATTGCCGCTGCCTTCTAGTCTTTTATTTTTTATTTTTTTGGTTTAGCGCAGTTTTCTGTTTTTCTTATGCTATCTAACTGTCAGGTGCTTCACTGAACTGTATTGACCCCTGTTCTTGATTGTCCATAATCTATATTGTATAGCTGCAATGTGTTAATTTGTGTTTTTCTTTTTTGTTGTTTACTGTTTGTTGTATGTCTTTATGCTTCTCCTGCTGGAGGCAAATACAAACTTTTATGTTAAAAAAAAAAAAAAAGAATCTGCAAGATGGCTACCTGAGGTTGGAGGGGCAGGTTCAGAACTTATCGGTTTCTGGGGACGCAACTTCAGCATCTGCCGCAAGACCATCTTCATCTGTTTCCGGTCCGTCGGTGTGAGGGCTTACCTTGAGTGGAGTCCGTTTTTCAGACTTGTGAGCTTACCTTTGCGACCTGATGCGATCCGCCCCCTGAGATTGGGACAGAGGGACTGACGCACCGGGAGGCACCGGTACCAACGGGAAGATGATGGTCAGGTGCGTGGAGCAGGTACATGCGGATCACCGACTGGAAGGCTGCAGCAGATGAAACAGAAGTTAGTCCAGGCACAAAAGTATTTCACAGGAACCAAGTACTTCACCGGTCAGGGCAGGGCTGAAAACAGGTCCAGGAGACAAGCCATGGTCAAGGGCTGGAGAAGACAGGGAAAGTCCAAAAGTACAGGCCGGGGTCAAAGGGCAGGAGACAGCAGCAATCCAAGGTACACAAGTCAGAAGCCGGGGTCAGTCTTGAAGCTGAAGGTCACTACAGGAACCGTTGGCACAGACGGGATGATCAGATCAGAATGAACTGACAAGGCTCTCAGAGTGAGGCAGGGCTTTATACCCAGGGCCATCTTAATAGCATCATGGGCCCCTGGGCAAAGTAATGCTATGGGGCCCCTACAAGCCCCAATTTACGCACCTATTTTACAGCGTGTCACTTGTTTCAGCGTGTCACTTGCCACTGTCACCTGCCACCAGATTCAGCATGTCAACTGCCATCGTCACCTGTCTTCAGATTCAGCGTATCAATTGGCACCCGTCCCCTGTCTGAGAGGCAGAGGAGGGGGATCTGAGAGGCAGAGGAGGGGGATCTGAGAGGCAGAAGAGGGGGATCTGAGAGGCAGAGGAGGGGGGGCTCAGAGGCAGAGGAGGGGAATCTGAGAGGCAGAGGAGGGGGGGCTCAGAGGCAGAGGAGGGGGGGCTCAGAGGCAGAGGAGGGGGGGCTCAGAGGCAGAGGAGGGGGGGCTCAGAGGCAGAGGAGGGGGATCTGAGAGGCAGAGGATGGGGATCTGAGAGGCAGAGGAAGGGGGGCTCAGAGGCAGAGGAAGGGGGGCTCAGAGGCAGAGGAAGGGGGGCTCAGAGGCAGAGGAGGGGGATCTGAGAGGCAGAGGAGGGGGGGGCTCAGAGGCAGAGGAGGGGGGGCTCAGAGGCAGAAGAGGGGGCTCAGAAGCAGAGGAGGGGGATCTGAGAGGCAGAGGGGGGGGGCTCAGAGGCAGAGGAGGGGGGGGCTCAGAGGCAGAGGAGGGGGGCTCAGAGGCAGAGGAGGGGGGGCTCAGAGGCAGAGGAGGGGGATCTGAGAGGCAAAGGAGGGGGATCTGAGAGGCAGAGGAGGGGGATCTGAGAGGCAGAGGAGGGGGATCTCAGAGGCAGAGGAGGGGGGGCTCAGAGGCAGAGGAGGGGGATCTGAGAGGCAGAGGAGGGGGATCTGAGAAGCAGAGGAGGGGGATCTGAGAAGCAGAGGAGGGGGATCTGAGAGGCAGAGGAGGGGGATCTGAGAGGCAGAGGAGGGGGGACTCAGAGGCAGAAGAGGGGGATCTGAGAGGCAGAGGAGGGGGGGCTCAGAGGCAGAAGAGGGGGATCTGAGAGGCAGGGGGTTGAGAGGCAGAAGAGGGGGGGCTCAGAAGCAGAAGAGGGGGATCTGAGAGGCAGAGGAGGGGGGGCTCAGAGGCAGAGGAGGGGGGGCTCAGAGGCAGAGGAGGGAGATCTGAGAGGCAGGGGGCTCAGAGGCAGAGGAAGGGGGGCTCAGAGGCAGAGGAGGGGGGGCTCAGAGGCAGAGGAGGGGGATCTGAGAGGCAGAGGAGGGGGGGCTCAGAGGCAGAAGAGGGGGATCTGGCTGAGAAAGACCACATAGCGCTGTCCCTCCTCTGCTCACCCTGCCCCCTCTCAGTGTGCTGGCATGTATGTACAGGATGCCAGGTACCTGATGGCCAACAGCGTGGCAGCGCCGAGTCTCCCTCTAGAACCGGGGGGTGCTCGCTGGGGTACTCGCTGCTCTGCTTCTTCCATTGGCTCCTTGGCAGCCTCCACCTTCGGCATGTTCTTCCTTCACAGCCAGCTGTCCCCCGGGCCGCACGGTGCACGGACGTTTCCTGGAGCAGAGAGGAGGTGGAGGCATCCAAGTTCTGGGAGAGGGGGGGGGGGAGCAGCCTGGCGCCCTCATCTCTTCGGTGGTCAGGCAGGAGCTTTTACATTCAACTCCCCCCCCCCCGCGCGCGGACAACGGGAGTGATGCTGCGACGGCAGTGATGTCTATTGGCTGGCGGGTACAGTACAGGTCAGAGGCTCAGAGCCAGCGACGAGCATGACATGTCCATCCATCCCGTGCATTAGGCGGCCGCGCCCGCGGGCCCGCGGGAGGCTGCCGGGTGCCCGCGTCTTACGGACCCCTCTCCTCTGCCTCTCAGACCCCCCTCCTATACCTCTCAGACCCCCCTCCTATACCTCTCAGACCCCTCTCCTCTGCCTCTCAGACCCCTGTTCTCAGACCTCTCTCCTCTACCTCTCAGACCCCCCTCCTATACCTTTCAGACCCCTGTTCTCAGACCCCTCTCCTCTGCCTCTCAGACCCCCCTCCTATACCTCTCAGACCCCTGTTCTCAGACCCCCCTCCTATACCTCTCAGACCCCCCTCCTATACCTCTCAGACCCCTCTCCTCTGCCTCCCCGGTCCCCCCTCCTATACCCCTCAGACCCCTGTTTTCAGACCTCTCTCCTCTACCTCTCAGAACCCCCTCCTATACCTCTCAGACCCCTCTCCTCTGCCTCTCAGACCCCCCTTCTATACCTCTCAGACCCCTGTTCTCAGACCTCTCTCCTCTACCTCTCAGACCCCTGTTCTCAGACCCCTCTCCTCTGCCTCTCAGACCCCCCTCCTATACCTCTCAGACCCCTGTTCTCAGACCTCTCTCCTCTGCCTCTCAGACCTCTGTTCTCAGACCCCTCTCCTCTGCCTCTCAGACCCCCCTGCTCTGCCTCTCAGACCCCCCTCCTCTGCCTCTCAGACCCCTGTTCTTAGACCCCTCTCCTCTGCCTCTCAGACCCCTGTTCTTAGACCCCTCTCCTCTGCCACTCAGACCCCTGTTCTCAGACCCCTCTCCTCTGCCTATTAGACCCCCCTCCTATACCTCTCAGACCCCTGTGCTCAGACCCCTCTCCTCTGCCTCTCAGACCCCCCTCCTATACCTCTCAGACCCCTGTTCTCAGACCCCTCTCCTCTGCCTCTGAGACCCCTGTTCTCAGATCCCCCTCCTCTACCTCTCAGACCCCTGTTCTCAGACCCCTCTCTTCTGCCTCTCAGACCCCTGTTCTCAGGCCACCCTCCTATACCTCTCAGACCCCTGTTCTCAGACCCCCTCCTCTGCCTCTCAGACCCCTGTTCTCAGACCCTTCTCCTGACATGCTGAATCTGGGGACGGGTACGGGTGCCAATTGATAAACTGAAACTGAAGACAGGTGACTATGGCAAGTGACAGGGGCCCATGATGCTATTAAGATGGCCCTGGCCCGCGGTAACGCGGCTAAACAGATGCTTAGCAAGTTGACTGGTGGGTTCACTGGCCAGATGGGCCCCCAGCCAAGTGGGGCCCCCGGGCAACTTCCCAACGTGCCCAATCGAAAAGACGGCCCTGTTTATACCCTGGTTAATTGGGTAACCTGCCTCAGCTGGACCAGGATAGTCTGGTGCAGATTGCAATGAGAAGGCAATCAGCACATATTTCAGGACCAGGCTTCGATAGACAGCAAACAGAAATAGCAACTGAGAAGTGGCTCAGAGGCAAAGACCTGGAGCAGCAACGGAAAGGTCCTGGGTTCAATTCCACCCAGAGCCACTTGAGGTGTGACCACACCTCGCTGTCTGTTTGGCACGGTAGCGACCCTGACAGTCAGTTGTGATGTTGCCGCCTGAACCTAGGGTTCCCATGCCTGAACGATTCTCAGGGGATCGAACCAAGTTCCCGGGACTTTCGTAACGCCTGTCAGTTGTACTTTGCTTTGCAACCCCGAACATTTTCATTGGAAGCTACTAAAGTGGGATTTGTCATCTCCCTGCTCCAAGGGGAACTCCAAAATTAGGCACATTGGTTGCTGGAATAGAACGGTGCCCAGACACAGACTTTGCCAATCTTCTTCCAGGCTATGGCGCAGCTCTATGATGACCCCCAAAGGACTGCCACAGCTGAAGCAGTGGAGGACTACGTTACTGATTTCCGCCGCTGGAGTGCGGACACCCAGTGGAACAGCACAGCCTTGCGCCACCAATTTCATTTAGGTCTGTCAGAAATCTGGATAAAGGATTTATCCGTCCGTCCACTTCACCAGCAGGTGCCGGAATATTCTTTGTCACAAAGAAAGACCAAACTCTCCGTCCCTGTGTTGACTACCGGGAACTCAACAACAACAACTCAAAGACAGACATGAATGGAAAACAGCATTTCGTACTCGTTATGACCACTACGAGTATCTGGTCATGCCCTTCGGGCTATGCAACGCGCCCGCTACGTTTCGACATATTGATCTTCTCCCGTTCCCTAGAAGAGCACAGAGGGCATGTTTGTAAAGTCCTGGATCGTCTCCGCCAGCACAGTTTGTATGCAAAAGCAGAAAAGTGCGAGTTTGAGCGACAAACTATCCAATTTCTAGGTTTAGTAATTTCTCCAACAGGGATTGAGATGGATCAAAAGAAAGTGGGCCAGATTCACAGAGCCCTTACTCCGGTCTATCTCGCATTAGACCGGAGTACTTTCAAATTACGTGCGTCGTTTCATTAGTCTGAATCCTCAAACCATGAAACGACGGCTTCGGGCTTGAATCCGACTGGCTTACGCGTTCGTTCGCCTTCGGATCTACGCTGCAATAAATTTGCGGTCGCTGGGTGGAGTTCCCGTCGTTTTTCGCGTCGGGGTATGCAAATTAGCTTTTTCCGACGATCCACGAAGTTACGAGCGTCATTCGCAATCTCTTACGGCATCTGTAGTCATCTTTTTGCCGCGTAAAGTTATTCCAGCTTTTATCTGGTCTAATATTAGACAGCCCATGTTAAGTATGGCCGTCGTTCCCGCGTCGAATTTCAACGTTTGTTTTTATTTTTTATGTAAGTCGTAAGTTTTTTTGTGAACGGAGCATGCGCAATTCGATCGCCGCGGGGACGCGCCTAATTTAAATGCTTCACGCCCCCTAATCGCGTATTTCGATTCCGCCACGAGAAATACACTAAGCCGCCGTACCTTACGGGCCAAAACCTACATGAATTCGTCGTAGAGCCAGGTAAAATGCGGCGGCGTAGTGTATCTCTGATACTCTGCGCCAATGTAATTGTATCTGAATCTGGCCCAGTATCTGCAATCTTAGACTGGCCAACACTCTTAGATAAAAAAGGGGTACAACGCTTTAACCTGGGGGACCTCAAAAAGTCACTGAGGTCCCCCAGTCATTTCAGCGTTTCTGAGCCATGAGGGCCCAGGGAAGAGAACTCAGCGTAGCACGGGCCCCGCCAGGTAGGCCATAATGGTGGGGCCCGCGAAATGCGCACACCCTGAAGGTGGGTACCGCACCTGGAACCAGGAACCGGCGAAGAACCTGCGGAAAATGGCGTCTGCCACAGATATACCCTCCCCTAAAGGATTTTTTATTTAGCTAAATAGCTTCCTTTACCTTAATGCAGTGCTGTTTTCATGTTCTCATTGTTCATTTTTGCTTTGAAGTTACTGTAATTGTGCTCTGATCTCCACACTTCCTGCTTGTCTGGCTCCTTATGAAAAATCTCATGGCAGCTTTTCACTGTGGTCCAAGCTGTGTGTCTAAATCTCCTCAGAACCAATCAGATTCATTTTAAAAACAATACACTGCCCTGGGATTCAATTTAAAAACAAAACACTGCCCTGGATTTGTTTGTTTTTGTTCTGTCTCTCTCTCTCTCTACTTCACATAAACACAAAACCAGTTTAAAAACGAAAGTGAAACTAGAGGCACATTATATGATTGATTTTTATCTATTTTTAATCATTTTTAAAAGGAATCAGTTAACTTTTATGTCTCTATACCCTGTAAACAGTCATTTCAGCAAAAAAAATAAAAAAATTCCTTTAGTGATCCTTTAATACAATAACTGGTATTGAGCATTGAAAGAAGAAGCCACACATTGTTGAGTATAAAAACGTTTCCACAAAAAATACATCTTTGTTTAACCACTTTAGCCCCGGACCATATTGCTGTCCAAAGACCAGAGCACTTTTTGTGATTCGGCACTGCGTCGCTTTAACTGACAATTGCGCGGTCGTGCGACGTGGCTCCCAAACAAAATTGGCGTCCTTTTTTTCCCACAAATAGAGCTTTCTTTTGGTGGTATTTGATCATCTCTGCGATTTTTATTTTTTGCGCTATAAACAAAAATAGAGCGACTATTTTGAAAAAAATGCAATATTTTTTACATTTTGCTATAATAAATATCCCTAAAAAAGATATAAAAAAACATTTTTTTCCCTCAGTTTAGGCCGATACGTATTCTTCTACATATTTTTCGTTAAAAAAAATCGCAATTAGCGTTTATTGATTGGTTAGCGCAAAATGTATACTGTTTACAAAAAAGGGGGTAGTTTTATGGCATTTTTATTAATATTTTTTTTTTACTAGTAATGGCGGCGATCAGCATTTTTTTCGGTACTGCGATATTATGGCGGACACATCGGACACTTTTGACACATTTTTGGGACCATTGGCATTTTTATAGCGATCAATGCTATACAAATGCATTGGATTACTATAAAAATGCCATTGGCAGTGAAGGGGTTAACACTAGGGGGCAGGGAAGGGGTTAAGTGTGTTCCTATTTGTGTTCTAACTGTATGGGGGGGGGGGTGGCCTCACTAGGGGAAATCACTGATCTTCTGTTCATACATTGTATGAACAGAAAATTAGCGTTTCCCCCGCTGACAGGAACGAGAGGTATGTGTTTACAACGCGGGACTCGGGGGCGTGCGGGGGGCACGCGCACCGGCCGCCGGCGGCGCTCGCGCCCCCTAGTGGCCAAAAAAGAGAGGACGTAGAGCTACGTGCTCCCGCGAGACAATGCCACCGTCCCGCAGTAATATGACGGCGGGCGGTCGGCAAGCAGTTAATAAAGTTTGAATTTTTTTATTTATTTAACAGGCATGTTTCAAACCATAACATACACAACTCTGAAACTTACAAAGTTCAACATAGAAAAACTGAAAGCAAAATCAGAAATTATAGTATGTCAAAAATGTATTGATCTTGCCTTTATCAGGTGGGGTCATATCACCCCTGTAAAAGCCAAATTTGGAAGATGCACACAAATTGCGAGTCAAAATTGGGATTTCCCTCCTGATCCCATGCCTAATGTCAACATGTGCTATCTCCCATCATGGGGGATCAATGGACATGTTTTGGGGGTGCATGGCCTGTGATGGCAGATAGCACATGTTGACACACTGTGTGCATCTTCAAAATGTGGCTTTTAAAATGCTTAATTAAAAAAAATTACTAAAAAAAATACAGAAAAAAATGTTGAATGAATGATTTAGATTCTGCCTAATACATCAATGATGTTCTTCATTTTTTTTTTTTTTTCAATATCATTTATTTTTTTCTTTATCAGGTCTAAATCCCGATTGCACACCATGTCCTGGATGAGGATGTGTGCACTTGCACTGGTGAAACGAGATTATTCATACACATCACCTAAAATAATATAAAAACACCATAAATATGCAGGCATGCATCTATTACCCGAAGCTGTGGTCTCAGACACTGAGCTGTTGTGGTCACCATTTCACCCACTTCTTCCACCTCTCCTCCCTCCACATCTTCAGGTTGTGGTGTCCTCAGTTCCCCTTCTTTATGAGGTGTGGGGTTCCTGGTGTCCTCAGATTTCCCGAGTCTTGTTTCCCCTATGAGAATGAAACAAAAGGTATACTTAGCACACAGATATTTGAGGCCAGAGATAGGAACAGGGATGTATTCTGGCCTAGGCCGACAAGGCCCAGGCCTAGGGCGGCACTTTGCGGGGGGCGGCAGAGGGCCAATCACAAGATTCTGGGGGGGGCATCATGGGAATTAAGTCTCTGGCCCCAGCCCCCAGCATGCAAGCACTCTGCTGGAGGGAGGGGGTGTTAGAAGAGGCGCAAAAGAGAATACTGTGCTTGAGAAACCAGAGAAGAAGCCACACTGTACCCCGCACCACCAGAGAGCGGCGCTGTACCCCATGCCGTGCTGTACCCTGCGCCACCAGAGGCATCTGTCCTCTGTCCTTCTCCCACGGCTCCCTCTCTCCGTCTCCCACAGCATCCCTCTGTCCGTGTCCCTCTGTCTGTCTCCCACGGCGTCCCTCTGTCCGTCTCCCAAGGCGTCCCTCTGTCCGTCACCCACGGCGTCCCTCTGTCCGCCTCCCACGGCGTCCCTCTGTCCTCTTCCAATGAATATGACAGGGCGGGTCTTAAAGGTGAAGGGGTGTGGCTTTGACAGGAAGGGGTGGGTCATATTTAAATTAGGGGGTGCGCAAGTTTAGTCAGGCCTAGGGCAGCACAAAACCTAAATACACCTCTGGATAGGAATATGAAACATTGTTTGGAAGTGTGGTACAATTGTCTGTTTTGGCAGAGTTCCAAGATGAAGACATGATTTTTTCCCTTACCAAAGCTGGAATACTTGTTTCACACATGGAGACACCCCAAGTATCCGCTGGATGTCAGGTATGTACTCACTGAGGTCGAGATGCCGAGAGCGGCTCACCTTTGCGACTTGGCGCACTCCGCCCCCTGGAGGTGAGACAGAGGGTGGCGCGAAGAGGCAACGGTTACCAGCAGGGAAGCTGAAGCTTGCTAGCAGATCGGGTGATGCTGGACAGAGGACCAAGTTGGTGGGAGGTCACTGAAGACAGGCCGTGGGTCAGGAACCAGAGACAGTTCAGTAAATCAGAGAGCAGGTTCAGGCGCTAAGACTGGAGACGGATCCGGGATACAAGCAGAAGGTCAAGGGCTGGAGAAGGTAGCAGGTCCTAGGTGCAAGCCAGAGGTCAGGGACTGGAGACAGCAGCAAATTCAAAGAAGCGAGCCAAGGGTCAGGTTTAGGAGAGAGAGAGCAGAGTCGTCAAGTCAATCTGGGCCAAAACAAGTTCAGGCGCAGGTACAGGAAGTCTGGTAGGAGCTGACAACAAACCAGCAACCCGTTATGGGACTAGGGCTGGTTTAAATATGCTGGTCAAGATTCTGATTGGTGCGCATGTGTGCGTGCGCCCGTGCTTGCTCTGTGGCGCTGGACCGGAATGCGCCGAAGCGCAGAATGCGCCGAAGTGCCATTCCACTGCACATGTGTGCCATTCGGCGGCTGGTCATGTTTATTCTCTGACACTGGAGCACCTGTGTGGGACACCCTAAAAAGTGCTCCTGAGTCCAGATGTGTAAGCAGCTGCTGAGTGTCCTCTCTTTACACTGAATGAAGTTTGAATTTCATTCTAGTTACAAACACATCTAGACAACAATGTACTAAACTTCTTTTAATACAAATAGGCATGACCAAATGTAGTTAACCTGTATCGGCCAAAAACATTGTATTAGTGGGCGAACGAACGATGTTTACTACGACCGATTACTGTGCCCACGAACCTGAAAGTTGGCATTTTAAACTGTACAACAGTAAAGAAAAGCACATGGAGCAACATGCAAAAAATAATAATAATAGGAACACAGGACAAATACATACTTTTTTGAAGCAGTTCCCTGATCCTTCTGTACTGATCGTGCTCCCTTAATTTCAGGTCTGACCAGCGTTTCCTTAATTGCTCTTTGGATCGTTATACCCCAAAATTCCTGTGCAGACTTCTCACATCTTTAGACATGATCTTGGCCTTTCTCACATTTGGGTTGGAGTACGGCCCATACTTCCCATTATAGTCGGTCCTCTTTAAGATGTCCACCATCTCCACCATCTCCACAAAGGACATATTGAAGGCCTTATATGTCCTCCTGGGTCATGATGTTTCTGGCCCCGGACTTTCCTCCTCATTAGTGCTATTATCACGCACCTGCTGTGTCTCCGCAATGTGCTCTTCCACTGCGTCGAAAGAGAAGGGGCGGGGAATATACTAGAAAGAACGTCAGGGGCGGGCGACGAGGGCGAAGTTTCACACATGTGCAGTATATATAAAGCTAACATGCGTGTGTCGTACTTACGATCTGTGAGCCGAGGAAAGAGTAACGGAAGCGCCGATCATTCTAACAATAGTAACATTTTAACTTGGGCCATCAGTGGCCTATACTGCTTATAGATTGAGGCCTATATTGGGATAAGATTAAGAGAGTCTAGCCCGACATTAGGGTTTTTGTCTTGTGTTTTGTCTTGCACAGTGGCGGCCTGTCTATAGGGGGCGCCCGGGCGCCGCCCCCTCCCCCAGTCTGTAAAAAAAAATCTATTTTTTTTTATTTTTTTTATTTAAACATGTTCCTTTAAGGGGAAAAAAATCCAAAAAAGGTCCTTAGATGCACTGTGCCCGGCGCTGGATGCCAGGAACAGTGCAGTATGGGTAGCGCCACGTCTGTGCAATCACGGGATTGCAGACAAGGAGCTACATTGGCAGGAAAAAAATGCCTTTGTGGCACTCTCCACCGTGCCACTGCTTCCGGCGCGTTGGACAGTATTGTTTTAGCTGGGCGGGTGCACACTTTCTCTGTGCACCTACCCGTTTCTGTGCTTGTTCCGACATCACTGGAAGAGCAGGAAGTGACATCGGGACTCTCGAGCTCAGTGCGCCTGGAACAGGTAAGCTGAGGTATGCTGCCTGCAATGCCTATGCGCCTGCAGGTACTATTTTATACGGTGGCAGCAGCGGCACAATCCCCCCCCATGAACGGATCCCCCCCCCCCCCTCCGCTTATTCAGTGTTTTTTTGTATATTTAATAGGCGGAAATAGCGTCCGGAACGGACACCCCCCCCTCCTTATTCAAAGTTCTTTTTTTATTTAACATCAGGCGGAAATAGCGGCCGGAACGAGCCCCCCCCTTATTCAAATGATTTTTATATTTAATATAGCGGCCGACTCTAATCCACCCCCGCTTATTCAAGGTTTTAACGTTTTTTTTATTATTTAATATTCGGTGCCGGCCTTTTCCATTTTTTTTTTCATATTTGATGATTGGCGGAAATAGCGGCGAACACCAACCCAACCCACCCCCACTTATTAAAATAAGTCGGACCCCATGAGAACCGTTCATATCTGTGCAACTTCAAGTCACAGCAACTTCGAAGTAGACCCTGTATTACTTTTGTCCCACTTTGATGTGACTTGAGGTCCATAGACCTCCAGAATACATAGGCATTGCTTCAAGTTGCTGCAAAATCGGACCCCATGAGAACCGTTCATATCTGTGCAACTTCAAGTCACAGCGACTTCGAAGTAGACCCTGTATTACTTTTGTCCCACTTTGATGTGACTTGAGGTCCATAGACCTCCAGAATACATAGGCATTGCTTCAAGTTGCTGCAAAATCGCAGCAAAAAATTGTGGCAGAATCTTGTGACTTTCAGGCTAACGCAGTCTGAAAATTGCACAATTCTGCCGCAATTTTGATGTGGCTTAAAGCAATGCCTGTGTATTCTGGAGATCTATGGACCTCAAGTTGCATCAAAGTGGGACCAAAGTAATGCAGGGACTACTTTGAAGTCGCTATGACTTGAAGTCGCACAGATATGAATGGTTCTCATTGGAAATCATGGGGTACGACTTGTCATGCAACGTTGAAGTCCCAAGTCGCAGGACAAGTAATGCAGTATGTCTGCAGTCTCTGGTAATCTTGTGCAGTATGTCCACAGTATCTGGTAATCTTGTGCAGTATGTCCGCAGTCTCTGGTAATCTCGTGCAGTATGTCCACAGTCTCTGGTAATCTTGTGCAGTATGTTCACAGTCTCTGGTAATCTTGTGCAGTATGTCCGCAGTCTCTGGTAATCTCGTGCAGTATGTCCGCAGTCTCTGGTAATCTCGTGCAGTATGTCCACAGTCTCTGGTAATCTTGTGCAGTATGTTCACAGTCTCTGGTAATCTTGTGCAGTATGTCCGCAGTCTCTGGTAATCTCGTGCAGTATGTCCGCAGTCTCTGGTAATCTCGTGCAGTATGTTCTCAGTCTCTGGTAATCTCGTGCAGTATGTTCTCAGTCTCTGGTAATCTTGTGCAGTATGTCCGCAGTCTCTAGTAATCTTGTGCAGTATGTCCGCAGTCTCTGGTAATCTTGTGCAGTATGTCCGCAGTCTCTGGTAATTTCGTGCAGTATGTCCGCAGTCTCTGGTAATCTCGTGCAGTATGTCCACAGTCTCTGGTAATCTTGTGCAGTATGTTCACAGTCTCTGGTAATCTTGTGCAGTATGTCCGCAGTCTCTGGTAATCTCGTGCAGTATGTCCGCAGTCTCTGGTAATCTCGTGCAGTATGTCCACAGTCTCTGGTAATCTTGTGCAGTATGTTCACAGTCTCTGGTAATCTTGTGCAGTATGTTCACAGTCTCTGGTAATCTTGTGCAGTATGTCCGCAGTCTCTGGTAATCTCGTGCAGTATGTCCGCAGTCTCTGGTAATCTTGTGCAGTATGTTCTCAGTCTCTGGTAATCTTGTGCAGTATGTCCGCAGTCTCTAGTAATCTTGTGCAGTATGTCCGCAGTCTCTGGTAATCTTGTGCAGTATGTCCGCAGTCTCTGGTAATTTCATGCAGTATGTCCGCAGTCTCTGGTAATCGCATGCCCATTTAGAGTCCTTCATTACTAACAGTGTAATTTTTTAGTTTGTTTGCACCGATCTGTTAGGCTGCGCTATATACCATGATTTGTGATGCTGGGGCTATATACTCTGTCCTGTGATGCTGAGCTGTATACTCCTGACACTGAGTGGAAGCAAGTGGTATACAGGGGACGGAGTGGGTGTATTCTCTAAGGGGTGTGGCTAATGAAAAGTGGGAGGGGCCAAATGTGGAGGGGCGGGGTCTTGCCCCCCCCATCCTAAAACTTCACCAGCCGCCACTGGTCTTGCAGAGAAAATTAATAAAATCAAGGACCCAACTTTCATGAGTCAGTTTATAGATATGTACAGGGAGCTGATGTATATGTGGCAGGTTAAACACCCCTTATACAAAAACAAACCAGCTAGGAAAGCAGCGATGGAGAAACTGCTGGAATTTGTGAAGTTGGAGGTCCCCACGGCAAACATCACCTTTTTGGCAGCCAAAATTGGTGGCTTGAGGAGCACATATAAGAAGGAGCGAAATAAGGTCCTGGCTTCCCAAACAGGAGCAGCAGCAGAAAACGTGTATGTACCCAGTCTGTGGTACTACAACAGAATGCTTTTTCTGGAAGACCAGATTAAAGTCAGGCAATCAATTTCAACGCTTCCTTTCCACCCTTCCTTCAACCCCAGCTGAGGCTTAGTCATAGCTATACATTGGTGTATAGCTATGACTAGTGATGAGCGGAATACGCCATATTCGATTTCGCGAATATTCGCGAATATTTCGAAGAATATTCGCGAATATTCGTTAATATCGAATATTCGTGATATTTAAAAAATATGCAAATTTTCGCTAATGTGAAATTTCGCGATTTTTTTTTTTTTTTTTTTTATATAAAATATCACGAATATTCGATATTTACGAATATTCGGTATATTTTATAAAAAAAAAAAAGCGAAATTTCACATATGCGGTCGCGAATATTCGTAAATATCGAATATTCGTGATATTTTATAAAAAAAAAAAAAAAAAAATTGCGAAATTTCGCTATTGCGAAATTTCGCCATTGCGAAATTCGCGAATGCGAAATTGATTGCGAATTTTTTTGCGAAATTTATTGCGAAATTTGAAAAATACGAATATTCGAAATAGCGAATATTCGCCGCGATATTCGAGATATTCGCGAATACTCGAATATGCAATATTCGTAGCGAATATTCGCAATGCGAATATTCGTGAGCAACACTAGCTATGACTAAGCATTGAGGACCAATGCGAAACGCCTCAACTGTTTTTCCCCACTGTATGCTGTTTTTGTAGTGCATTCTTTTTACCCCAATAAAGGGCATTTTGGATTTTACATTCTTTGAAGTGCGACTGTCCATACCTGTTTTCTCCTTCGTTTGCCTAGTGCATTGCCAGCACCTGCTTGGTTTCTGAACGGACATTGACTACCTGGAGCTCACCTGGAGCGGCTGTCTTTCCTATCACCCAGCTGAGGCTTCCGACAACCAACCTGGACCTTACACCTAGGAAGAAGTGGAGGAGCCCAGCTTGAGCCAGGTATAGTATTTTTCAACATATTTATTGTTCTAAAATTAATGATGTTAACTAGATGTTATTATTGATAACAAATTAATGATTTAAGAAAAAAAAAACTTTTGTGAGCTAGACCATCCTCCTCCTCCTGCCACAACTCCACCACCAGAGCCACAGTTGTGTAAGGAAGCCTGGAGGCAAGGCTGGAGGGAAGTTTGTAAGGAAGACCAGAAAGTGATGGCCTAGGTCACAGGTGTCAAACACAAGGCCCCTGGCCCGAATCCGGCCCTTCAGGCCATTTCATGTGGCCCTCGCACCTCTCCTGCATCTGCAGGAGAGCTTCAGCCCTCCTCTGTTCCTCCTCCAGACCCTTACTTTCTGCTTTCAAGCAATGCATCCAGCTTCTTTCCAGCAGCAGTATAAGGAAAGGGGGTGCACTGTGATGTAAGGGAGAGTGGGGGGACTCAACTTCTGATGGTGGGGTGGCTCTTGACATCTAAAATATGGGCAGGGGATGCGCTGGACGTCTAATCTTACAGATACAACCGGCCCTTTTGAGGGCAATCATAATGCTGATGCGGCCCACAATGAAATTGAGTTTGACACCCCTGGCCTAGGTTCAGTCTGGACTGACAGAAGACGCAGGTTGTTGTATTACCGCAGACTGGGGACATATATGTCATCTGCTGCTGTTCCTGGTCTCTCTAAGTCCTGGACCAGATTGTGCTCCTTTTTATATAGACTTCTCAGGCTACCAATATTGGTTTGCAAATAGTTGATGTCTGCCTTAGGGTCCAAAGGCTTTGCCAATTCCAGCAGTTTCTCCATTGTTTCCTTCCTCTTTCTTTTGTTATGACCCAGAATAAATAGATATTTTTTTCTGCAAATACTTGCCTATGTGTTTTTCTTAAAAAGGACAGTTTGTTTGTGAGTAGGCAGGTACATTTCACAAATACGTCAAATTAACAAGGGACACCAACCAACTTTCTTGTTAAAAAATACAAGATAATAATGTTGTTGTGGTAACTTACACACAATAAATAAAAAAACATGGAGATCACTAGAAAATAATTTTCAAATCATAAAAAAAAGGAGATTTTGATTAAAATAAAAAAGGAAAAAAGATGATTATAAAAAAAACTAAACATTATTATGGAGATCTGGCTTTAAAAAATAAAAAGATTCTTCATTAGATCACGAGAAATAATAAATAAATCAGTTTGTCAGAACTCTGTGTGAATATCAGCAGCAAAACAACTTCATTGTTCTAGCAGTATAAAGAAGAAAAGAATGCACTGGAAATTGCGATACAAAAAGTCCGATGGAGCCTACACACGGTCGGAATTTCCGACCAAATGCTCACATCAAACTTTTCTTGTCGGAATTTCAGATCATTGTGTACGGGGCATTAGAATGTGACCAGTACTGGCACAAAGGAAATTAAAGGTCACCAATACGGCTAAAATAGAACTGAAAATGGTCAATGGTCTCACCCAAAAAAAAAACATTTTTTTAATAAAATAATGAAAACAAAAAGCTGGCCATAAGGCTGGCTGAACCAAAATGATAAAAAAAAAACACACAACAAAGGTGGATGAAGGAATCCTCTTTGCTAGGATATTATATTCTGCAAGAAGGACTCTTTGTTGTCAGAATACATTGATCAGCAGCCTACAGCCAATTGATCGACAACATTTTTCAACATTCCCCATCAACAAAGGTCAGAGTGTGCACAAGATAAGCGTAGCCTACAAGACAGTCTGTGATCAAAGCAGGTGGCAATAGGGTTGCCACCTGTCGGGGTCTAGGTTTTGAATCATGTGTCCGGGTTTCATTCCACTTGAAACCTGGACACATTATTCAGAAAGGAATGTGGCTCAGAACAGAGCTTGAAAAGAGGATGAGGAGGCACTATGTGCACCGCATTTCTATTCTCTTTGGAGTGCCCAAAGGTGTGCCAAGTATGTTACAATCCTATAGAGTATACTAAAACAAACAAAAAAATTACTGTGCATCACTAAAGTGTTTTGGGTTTGGCTTGAAGAAAAAGTGGCAACCCTAGGTGGCAATCTGTCTAAAGACCTGGCTGAACAGGCAGGGACAACAAGGCAAGACAAGGTAGGAAGCAAGGTAGCTAGATGCAGTGGTGTAGTGGGGGGGGGGGGTGTGTGAGGGGGGCCTAGGTCTTGGGCGCAACATTTGGGGGGGTGCAATCCTGCACCAGTATGTGTCACCGGCACTACATTATCGTAATTTTAATTTCCGTGACCCCCCCTCCGGCCGCCATGTTTAGTCTCAGGCCGGCCCCTGGCGCCCTGTGATTGGGTCAAGTGGTCATTTGCGGCGGGGCTGGCCTGGCCTATCCTCAATCACGGGGAGCAGTACTGGCCTCCGCTGCGCACGCTCGCTGTCTTCAGTTACTCCTCCTCAGTATCTCCGGAAAGTATCCGTGTTCATGTCCCCGTCGGGGCGGCGCGGCCGTGATGTGTGACAGGCGGCGCAGAAGCAGAGTAGGAAGAAAAAATAGGTGAGAGACTCGTCTCCCTCATCAGATTTGCTGCTGCCTAGATGCCATCACAAGCCTTGAGCCCCGGGCTTGTGATGCTCAAAGAGAGCACTGCAGTCAATCAGGACAAAAAAGTTGGAACGGGCACTACCGCAACACTGCCTAGTGACCGGGACACTTTTTAAGGCACCACTGGCTAATTGTAGCAGGGCACAGGGCTGCTATTAGAAATCCCGGGGGCCCTGTACAGATAATCTGCCAGCCCCCCTCCCCCAAAAGAAAATATAAAAATTATATGCCATGGTCATCATGCCAGGTTTCATGGAAGAAATGATACCCCCTTTTGGACAAGACCCATTCAAGTGAATAGCACTGCTCTGCAAACACCCCACAACCGTGTGCAGAAAATGGGGTTGTGGTTGGCTAGTGCCTATGATATCCTCACAGCCTGTCAAATCCTCTGAAGAGTGATCTAAATGCTGACTGCTCTTCAAAGAGCAAAGCACATGTAAACGAGCCGTTCATTCTTCTTAAAAAAAATAATTAATTATTATTATTATTATTTTTTAAACTAAATTTATTTATCTTAAAACATTTTTAACTGCCCTGTTATTGAGGGTTGTTGGTGAACTATCAGGGGTCTAAATAGACCCCCGAGGCCTCTTACTTAAAGTGTATGTTAACCCCCCCCACCCAAAAAAAATGGATCTTGCTTTTTTAACCACTTCAGCTCCGGAGGATTTGGCAGCCAAAGGACCGGGACACTTTTTGCGAATTCGGCATTGCTTCGCTTTAACTGACAATTGCGCGGACGTGCGATGTGGCTCCCGAATAAAAATGATGTCCCTTTTTTCCCCACAAATAGAGCTTTCTTTTGGTGGTATTTGATCACCTCTGCGGTTTTTATAGTTTGCGCTATAAACAAAAATAGAGCGACAATTTTGAAAGAAAAGCAATATTTTTTGCTATAATAAATATCCCCCAAAATATATATAAAAAAACAATTTTTTTCCTCAGTTTAGGTCGATACGTATTCTTCTACATGTTTTTGGTAAAAAAAAAATCGCAATAACCGCATATTGATTGGTTTGCGCAAAAGTTATAGCGCCCCAAAAAAATCGCAATAACCGTATATTGATTGGTTTGCACAAAAGGTATAGCGTCTACAAAATAGGGGATAGTTTTATGGCATTTTTTATTTTATTTATTTTTTATTAGTAATGGGGGGCGATTTGAGATTTGTATTGTGACTGCGACAAATTTGACGCTATTTTGGGACCATTCACAATAATACAGCGATCAGGGCTATAAAAATGCACTGATTACTGTATAAATGTGACTGGCAGTGAAGGGGTTAAACACTAGGGGGCTAGGAAGGGGTTAAGTGTGTCCTTGGGAGTGATTCTAACTGTAGGGGGCGTGGCTTACTGTTACACGACACTGATCACTGCTGCCGATGAGAGGGCAGTGTCCTGTCACTAGGCAGGACAGGCCTTGTTTACATAGGCACCCCCCCATTCTGCCGATCCATGACATGATCGCGGGACATCGCATGTACCTGTACGCCCATTTGCTTCTCCGTGCCATTCTGCCAACGTAAAAGTGCGTGCGCAGGTCGGCAAGTGGTTAAAGCATGTTATGTGACTCAGTGCTTGTTCTGTGTCATTTGGACCCCTGTAACACCTAAAAAACCTGACTGGTCCTGACAGTTTCTCCCCTCCCATATGTAAACTGACCACAGTAATCATGGCTGCTGAGCCCTGACACCATGGTCAGTTTCCATGTCTGTCATCCACAGCCCTGCTGTCTCTCTTCTCTGCTCTTGTGTCCTCCTCCCCCTCTCCTCCCTGCTTGTCGGCTCCTGTGTCTGGGTCCCCCCCCCCCCCGCTGCTTTAATAACATATCTTACTCTACTCTGTTACCTAATATATACATGTCCCCCTGTGTGTGTGTTGTATAAAAAAAAATGCCTATACCTTATCTGTGAGCTCTGATCTCCAGCTCTCTCATTCTCTCCCCCTCATTCTCCCCTCCAGACTGATGTCAGTGGGGGAATCTCGGCCCCTCCCTCGTCATCTGTCAGATGGGTAGAAGAGAGAAGCAGCACGTCACATGGCCGCTGATCAGCACTCACAGATAAGGTATATGGCTTTTGTTTTATACAACACGCACACACAGGGGGACATATCATTAGGAGACAGAGTAGATTATATAAAGTAAGACATGTGGGTCAACAAACCCTTTAAGACAGAAAAGAGGGACTGAGGATAGATATTTATCAGTCACGTGCTCTGCAACCTCAGATGAATAAATAGGAAACTCTTTTAGGCTTCCTGTTTATTTATAAACTGAAGAATAGTAAAGGCCATTTACTATGCTTGAGTGATGAATGAACACAGGAGCGATCATTACAGAGTACTCACTGTGTTCATTCAGGAAAGAAATTAAATATTCACCTGCCCTCGCTGTCAGAATGCTAATTCAGCTAATACTAATTCTCATACAGCTACTGCTCATTCCGTACAGCTAATGCTTGTGTACACCAGCACACAGAGAAGCTCAGTCTAATGCCCAGTGTATACTGACACATAGGCACATTTCTGTTGGACAGTGCGCACCGGCACACACGTCTTCACGCATTGGCACCAAACAGCCTATTTCAAAGGAGACCCTGCTGGATGCTAGCTGCTGCATGTTCTTCATCTTCCCCTGATCCGTGTTCCTGTGTTCTCACCTGTGCTGACTAATCTTCCGTTGCTGACCTGTCTTGTTCATAACCTCACTCTGTGGATTCTCACCACTGCTTGCCTTTGACTTTTCTCCGGTTGATCTCCTAGTTTTGACTTTGGCTTGATACTGGCACCTTGCTCTGCCTGCTTCCCTGGTATTGCCCCCGGCCCACCTCCTGACCACCCTGCTGTCATACAGGGAGTGCAGAATTATTAGGCAAGTTGTATTTTTGAGGATTAATTTTATTATTGAACAACAACCATGTTCTCAATGAACCCAAAAAACTCATTAATATCAAAGCTGAAGATTTTTGGAAGTAGTTTTTAGTTTGTTTTTAGTTTTAGCTATTTTAGGGGGATATCTGTGTGTGCAGGTGACTATTACTGTGCATAATTATTAGGCAACTTAACTAAAAACAAATATATACCCATTTCAATTATTTATTTTTACCAGTGAAACCAATATAACATCTCAACATTCACAAATATAACATTTCTGACATTCAAAAACAAAACAAAAACAAATCAGTGACCAATATAGCCACCTTTCTTTGCAAGGACACTCATGCAGCCTGCCATCCATGGATTCTGTCAGTGTTTTGATCTGTTCACCATCAACATTGCGTGCAGCAGCAACCACAGCCTCCCAGACACTGTTCAGAGAGGTGTACTGTTTTCCCTCCTTGTAAATCTCACATTTGATGATGGACCACAGGTTCTCAATGGGGTTCAGATCAGGTGAACAAGGAGGCCATGTCATTCGTTTTTCTTCTTTTATACCCTTTCTTGCCAGCCACGCTATGGAGTACTTGGACGCGTGTGATGGAGCATTGTCCTGCATGAAAATCATGTTTTTCTTGAAGGATGCAGACTTCTTCCTGTACCACTGCTTGAAGAAGGGGTCTTCCAGAAACTGGCAGTAGGACTGGGAGTTGAGCTAGACTCCATCCTCAACCCGAAAAGGCCCCACAAGCTCATCTTTGATGATACCAGCCCAAACCAGTACTCCACCTCCACCTTGCTGGCGTCTGAGTCGGACTGGAGCTCTCTGCCCTTTACCAATCCAGCCACGGGCCCATCCATCTGGCCCATCAAGACTCACTCTCATTTCATCAGTCCATAAAACCTTAGAAAAATCAGTCTTGAGATATTTCTTGGCCCAGTCTTGATGTTTCAGCTTGTGTGTCTTGTTCAGTGGTGGTCGTCTTTCAGCCTTTCTTACCTTGGCCATGTCTCTGAGTATTGCACACCTTGTGCTTTTGGGCACTCCAGTGATGTTGCAGCTCTGAAATATGGCCAAACTGGTGGCAAGTGGCATCTTGGCAGCTGCACGCTTGACTTTTCTCAGTTCATGGGCAGTTATTTTGCGCCTTGGTTTTTCCACACGCTTCTTGCGACCCTGTTGACTATTTTGAATGAAACGCTTGATTGTTCGATGATCACGCTTCAGAAGCTTTGCAATTTTAAGAGTGCTGCATCCCTCTGCAAGATATCGCACTATTTTTGACTTTTCTGAGCCTGTCAAGTCCTTCTTTTAACCCATTTTGCCAAAGGAAAGGAAGTTGACCAATAATTATGCGCACCTGATATAGGGTGTTGATGTCATTAGACCACACCCCTTCTTATTACAGAGATGCACATCACCTAACATGCTTAATTGGTAGTAGGCTTTCGAGCCCATACAGCTTGGAGTAAGACAACATGCATAAAGAGGATGATGTGGTCAAAATACTCATTTGCCTAATAATTCTGCACTCCCTGTACTGTGTATGACCCCGGCTCACCTTGGCTAAATCCCTGACTGTGGCTGTGGCCGCCAGGGCCGCTGATGGGCCAGTACAACTGGCCCTGTTGTACTGGGCCCGACCAGCAGGGGGGCCCAGGCAACCTTAACAGAGAACTAATTAATGTAAAAAAAAAAAACCTCCTCCAGCCACCATTAGGATTATTTCACCCCAACCTCCCCTTTTATTACCATAATTTTTATGTAGGTGGCAGCAGGGGGGGGGGGGGGACTATTTCTTCAATTTGGGCGCGGAAGTATGTCAGAATGTCCCTTCCGCATCCGCTCCTCATGCTGGTTCAAGTCCCGGCCAGTGTGTCCTCTATAGTGTATTCTCTGGCGGCACGGAGTGATTCCTCCTCCTCTGCTCTGTTCCTCACTCGGCCTGAGAGACGAAGACCGTCCAAAATGCGGTGAGTGGTGACGTACAACACTACGACGAGCCGAGAAAAATTAAGTTCAATGCTTCCGAGCATGCGTCGACTTGATTCTAAGCATGGGTGTTTTTTTCTCCATCGGAGTTCCATACAGACGATTGGAATTTTTTCCATCGGAAAAAAATAAAATATGTTCTATTTCTAAACACTGACGGAAAAAAATCCAATGGGGCCCACACATGATCGTAATTTCCGATAAAAAATTCAGATTGTGTGTATGCGGCATTGGTCTTTTGACTAAAGTTTTAGTCGTATTTTAGTCATCTCAATTGTTTGTGTTGTATTTTAGTAGACTAAAATAGTACTCATTTAGTCGACAAAATTAACACTGAACAGAACTGGAAAATAATAAACAAACAGAAATCATGCTGGGAGATCAAAAAACAGTGCATGGCAAACGCAATTAGACAAATTGTACATAAAAAATATAAATCTATATTGCCATGCCAAAAGTGACAAGTGAAAATCAAAAACCCAAGCAAGTGTGTTTTAATGAGTAGAAGGTAAAGTAAAAATAGAAAGTTCCAAATAAGTCAGAATCAGATGTGATGAGAAGAAATCTTTCTGTTCAGATGTTCTCGACACCAAAGTGCACCACCACCTTAGATAGAGAGGATTCTTAAGCCTTGTACATACGATCTGACTTCCAGCGGACCTTTCCGTGGATTTTGGTACAGGGCCGATCCTAGGGTCACAGACGCCTGGGTGCAGAAATATTTTGGGCGCCCCGTGTGGGCGTGGTCATCCTTACTAACTCCCCTCAAACACAGAGATGCTCCCCTAAGGAGTCTTTGTTACCCTGAAATCCTCCAATGATATCTTAACAATAAACAAAACAAGATGATCAGACTGCAGACATGATACATGAAGTGGTCAGAGACTGCAGATATGATACAAGAAATGGTCAGAGACTGCAGACAAGATAGAAGAGATGGTCAGAGACTGCAGATATGATACAAGAAATGGTCAGAGACTGCAGACATGATACAGGAGATGGTCAGAGACTAAACATACTACAGAAGATGGTCAGAGGCTGCAGATATGATACAAGAAATTGTGGGAGACTGCCCAATCAGTGCCCATCAATGCAGCCTCACCAGTGCCCATCAATGCAGCCTGATGTGGGATGTCAGCTGTGTCAGGGTCTCTCACCTCAGCGATGGCAGCTCAGCAGGTCCTTGCACGGCCTCCTGGGGGGGCTAATACTCCTGTTCCTAGGGCCAATTTGTTGCAAACCAGCGTCTAGCCCCACAACCTGAGCCAGTCACGTGCATCACGACTCCCTGGTGTGCTCTGCCTCTGCCTGCCTCAGAGACTTTGGGAGTTTCCTCTGCGCTGCTCTCAGTTCTCCACCCCCTCCCATTCTGCACAACTCCCCCTAATCTGTTCAATCCCTCTTACCCCCTAGTCCACTCAAGCCCACCTCCCTCTAGTCTGCACAATCCCCCTGGCCCCTTCCCCCAGTCTCCACAATCCCCCCTCCCCCAGTCTGCACAATTACCCCCTTCCCCCAGTCTGCACAATTAACCCCCTACCCCCAATCTGCACAATTACCCCCCTTCCCCCAGTCTGCACAACTACACCTTCCCCCAGTCTTTACAATTATCCCCCAGCCTGCACATTCCCCTCTCCCCCTCTGCACAATTACCTCCCCCGTCTGCACAATCCCCCCTCTGCACAATTACCCCCCCCCCCCAGTCTACACAATTACCCCCCCCAAGTTTGCACCATTACCTCCCCAGGTCTGCACAATTACCCCCCTTCCCCCAGTCTGCACCGGGGGGGGGGTAAGAAAGTAGAGAGTAGAGGCAAAGCAAAAATAATTCAGGGGAGAGAGGGGGTTGTGCAGATAACTCACATACAAGCTTCCCCCTCAGGTTAGTTTCCACAGGCATCCATGACTCTATGCAAAAGGCTGGAGTGTGGGTGGGGTTTGGGGCGGAAACAAATGGAAGGAGAGATGCCGGATTGGACAGGCGACCGAGTGGTGGAGGAGCTAGGAAGACAGTGGCGACGGGCGACAGCAGATAAAGCTCGACTCGTGGGTAATTAAATGTGTTTGTGTGTGACACAAACAAGGAGAGGGAGGATGGAAGGCAGCACTTTGGCGTCCCCACCTCTGCAGGCGCTGGGGTGCACTGCACCCTGTCTCAGATCGGCCCTGGCTTTGGCCGTGAGCTTGTTCTAAGGAAAACACTATACGCACTCCGGTCGCCGCCCCTAAACAATTGGCGTATTAATTAATTGACAAGCCACAGTAGACAAACGCAAATAGGAAAGGTTGACGCGTTTCAGCCTATAAAGCCTTAGGCCCCTTTCACACTTGTGCGATTTTGTCGTGATTTGGGATCAGTACTACTTTGCCACAACTTTGGCATTAACCAATGAAAACATACATGGTGTGAGGTAATTCCTTTTCCTGCCATAGTGGTTTCCAGTTCCTGTTTGCTTCCTGGTTGTTGCAGTGTGGTGAGTTGTGACAGAAAATGTTTGCTACTCAATATATTGCCACAGCAGTTGTCATTGCTGCTGCAGCAGTAGCAGTGCATGAGGAAGAAGAGGAGGAAGAAGAGGAGGACAAGGACGTCTCTTTTTTATGCTGTTTGGAGCACATTGTTCCTGAGGGAATAACCAGGAAGTGAATGTTGGACCAAAGTAGTGCAGGGACTACTTTAAAGTTGTGCCAATATGAATGGAAGTCATTGAAAATAATGGAGAATGACTTGTCATATGATTTTGCAGTCCAAAATCGTGGGACAAGTCGTATAAGTGTGAAAGGGGACTTAGTCTTATTGGTGGTTATAAGTAAGGCCTTATAGGCTGAAACACGTCAACCGGGGTGCAGATCGTCTTTTCCTCATTGTTCTACGCAGCTGGCAACTGTGGATCGAGCACCCAGGAGCTCTGCTTTCCGTGTGATGTATGGGTAGTGGCACTGACTTTTTTGTTTATATCGTGAACTTGTTCTGCATACAGACGGCACACCATTTTCAGCCAACATCCCCCCCAATCGCATGTTTTTTCAGCTCTTTACCGCCACCCTTTGGGCAACTTCAGCTATTGTTGTCTAATGTTTAGCATTGGTTCCAAACATGCGTGTTTGTACTTTGGATTTTAGTTGGATGGACTTGCGTACACACGATCGGATAATGCGACGTAACAGATTTATTGCCCAACAGTCAGGCCTGTCGCTACAGGACAGGCAAAACAAACCATTGCTTGGGGCCCCGAGCTAGCCTGGGGCCCCCAACTTCCCCTTCCCAGGTTGTAGCGTGGCCAACCTGCTCTTCTTTCCACCTGGAGTCCTGTCAGTCTGGCCGGGTACCGTGCATGGTACAAGAGATTCAGTTTCCTGTTCCCGGCCGGACTGACAGGAAGTGCACACTGAGGGACAGATTCTCAGCGGCGCTACGACGGAGTATCTCAGATACCCCGTCGTATCGCCGTTTTTTTTGCCTCGTATCTATGCGAGTGATGCTTAGCATCACTTTTGCATAGATACGCTTCAACATCCGACAAGTGTAATACCTTTACGTTGTTTTTTCATTTGCATATGCAAATGAGGCTAGTACTCCGATTCCCGATCGCTTTTACGCCGCCCCGTCGTCGCGTACGTCGTTTTAGTCCACGTGAGGTGACCCCTGCTTCTATGAGGAGTAACCTTACGAAGTTCCGTCGGATGCCATCGGGTGCCGTCGGATGCCATGTTAAGTATGGCGTCGGGTCAGCGTCGGCTTTTTCCGTCGCTTACGTCGTTTTACTAACTCGTTCGCGAATAGGGCATTGCGTAAGTGACGATCACGTCGTTTTGACGTCGGTTTCAACGACGCTTTCCGGCGTGAGCTGGAGCATGCGCACTGGGCTTTTTCCCCCGGCCGGCGCATGCGCAGTTTGTTCGACGCGGGGGCGCGCTTAATTTAAATACAAGCCACCCCATTTGAATTACGCGGGCTTACACTGGGCCATTTTCGCTACGCCAACGCAAACTACGGAGCAAATGGTTAGAGAATACGGCACTTGCTCTAGTACGATGCGGCGGCGTAGTGTAAATGGCTTACGATACGCAAGCGAAATTCTATGAGAATCTGGCCCTGAGTGTTCACTTCCCTTCAGTCCGGCCGGGAAGACAGGAATCTCCTGTACCACGCGCAGTACCCGGCACTATCTGATAGGGGACTGGGAATAGGCAGGGGGAAGAAGAGCTCGGCCACGCTACAGTGGCAGCCTACAGGGAAGAACGGGAAGTAGGCTTGGGGGCCTCCATTTTGCTTGGGGCCCCCAAATTCCTTCAAATGGCCCTGCCAACAGTTGGTGAGCATGAACAGCCAACATTTGTTGTCAATAATTCAGCCATGGAGCATACACGTGGTCGGAATATCCGACGCAACGCGTCCATCAGATAATTATGGCCAAAAAAGTTGGATCGTGTGTACGAGGCTTTCCGGATTTAGCATTTTCGAATACATGAATTTACAACATTTTTTATTTTCGAATTTACAAAAATTCCAGGTTTTCGCATTTTTTCATTTACAAATTTACAAATGAGCCGAAAAAACAAAACAAAAACAAATGAATTTTTTGGCAGTGCACATGTCTACCTTCAACATTCAAAAAGCATAAACTTCCATAATGAATAACAAAGTGTTGAGGTGGAAAAAAGCCATTTTAGGTTTCTGACAGACAGGGATTGTCTTTGGAAACCACAGAGCAGGATTAGCACCATTTTTGGTAAGGGTAGGAATTAGTGCTACAATGGTGGAAGAAACGTTTCATGAACCTTCTGTGGAAGTTTAAAAAAGTCCAAGAAGGACTTATGCCTCGTACCCACGATCGGAATTTCCAACCAGGTGTATGCCCATCTGAGTTTTTCCATCGGATATTCCAAGGAATTCCGTCGGAGTTTACATAGAGTACACGTTCTCTTTTCCTCCGTCGGAAATCCGATGTGAGTTTGGTTGGGCAAAAGCTTGATCGTGTGTATGGGGCATTAGACAGCTTTCAGAACCTAAGGCCAGGTCCATTTAGTGATTAAATGTACGATGGCAGGGTTCAAAGAAATTTGGCGCACAAAGGGTGCTCTTGGATTTTGGCAAGTATATCACATACACCACAGACATGATTGCAATGTTTATCTAGAGCAGGGGTCTCTAAACTTTCTAAACAAAGGGCCAGTTTATGGTCCTTCAGACTTTAGGGGGGCCAGACTTGGGCCATTGGAAGTAAAAAATGTCTAGGTGTCCATATCTTTGGTGACAGTGCCACATCGTTGGTGTTAATAGAAAGAATTGATGGTGTCAGTTGGATAAATAGTGCCCCATTGGTGTCAGCAACAAGAATTATGCCCCATTTAAGTTGGATAGAATAATGCCCCAAGGACCTGCATTAAGGCAAGCAAAGGGCCACATCCGGCCCCGGGGCCGCAGTTTGGAGACCCCTGATCTAGAGAGTAGGAATAGATCAAGATATCATCCAGGTAGACTAGAACAAACTGATTCAAGGAACTGATGAAAAATGTCATCGATAAATCGCTGGATGGTGGCTTATGCATTACATAAACCCTTAACTACATAACCAGGTACAGTGGAACCTCGAATTACGAGTATAATTCCTTCCAGGAGAATGCTCGTAATCCAAAGTACTCGCATATCAAAGTGAGTTAGGATTTTTCAAAATACAGTGTTGGTATTGCGAAACGATCGTTAACCGCATTTCTCGCAATCCGAGGTTAGACTGTACTCAGGATAACCCTCACATGTGTTGAAGGCTGCCATTCTCTTATCACCTTCACAAATATGTATCAGGTTGTGGGCAGGGATGGACTGGCCATTGGGACTACAGGGAGTTTCCCGGTGGGCCGATGGCTCAGTGGGCCGGCTTCAGTGACATCGGGCCGCCCCTTCTGCTCCTCTGTCTCTCCCTTCCCCCAGCGCTCACCTCCTCTTCCTCCCCGCAGCACTCACCTGGGGGGGAACAAAGAGGCAGGGGGAGGAGCAGGGGGAGGACAACAGCTATGGCCTAGGAGTTTCTCACTTCTGCCTAATTTTGTCCTATGGGGGGCACTAAACTGATTCTTTGCCCCGGGTGAAATAATATCTAGCTTTCCCACTGGTACTGCCTATAAGAGTACCAGCACCAGCCATTCTACTTTAATAAAGTAGAATGGCTGGTGAAGGGGGAGAGGGGGCTTGGGTGGCGGGGGGGGGGGGGGGGGTGCAGGAGTTGCCCGGCTGCCATGGGAGAGACCTGTGAAAGTGGGCCAGTCTGGATATAGTCCAGGGCCAAATTTCTGTCCCAGTCCAGCCCTGGTTGTGGGCCACCTTCAAATCTACCTTGGTTAATATCCATGCCCCTTGGATTAGGCAGAGGAGCTCTGTAAAAAGAAGTGGTGTATATCTGTTATATATGGTCTATATTGGTTTTATCAAAAGAGAAATTAGGAAGGGGATGATAGAATTAACCTTTCTCTAGACGCTTATGAAAGAGAGATACAAAGTAACATTGTTTATAATCATTGCTCAAATGGGAGATAGAAAGATACAAAGTAACATTGTTTATAAACATTGGTCAGACATGGAGATAGAAACTGAAACTGCAGGCACATTATATGATTGATTTTTATCTATTTTTAATCATTTCTAAAAGGAATCAGTTAACTATTATGTCTCTATACCCTGTAAACAGTAATTTTAGCAAAAAAAGTGATGTCCCACGCCAAGCCCCGCCCCCGAACAGTAAGAATCACTCCCTTATGTCACACATAACACATTCAGCGCCCCCTACAGTTTAACACCTTCCCTGCCAGTGGCATTTTCACAATAATCAATGCTTTTTTTTAGCACTGTTCGCTGTAAAAATGCCAATGTGTCAAAAGTGTCCCATGTGTCCGCCATAAAGTTGCAGTCATGATAAAAATCGCAGATCGCTGCCATTACTAGTAAAAAAATAATTATTAGTAAAAATGCCATAAAACGACCTCCTATTTTGTAGACGCTATGATTTTTGCGCAAACCAATCAATAAACGCTTATTGCGATTGTTATTACCAATAATATGTAGAAGAATACGTATCGGCCTAAACTGAGGAAAAAAAATTATATATTTTTTGGGGATATTTTTTATAGCAAAAAGTATTTTTGTTTACAGCGCAAAACATATAAAAACCGCAGAGGTGATCAAATACCACCAAAAGAAAGCTCTATTTGTGGGAAAAAAAGGACATAGATTTTGTTTGGGAACCACGAAGCACGACCGCACAATTGTCAGTTAAATGGCAAAAAGGGGCCCGGTCCTTTAGCAACAAAATTGTCTGGGTCTTAAGTGGTTAAAATTGTTTATAAACATTGATCAGACGGGAGATAGAGAGATACAAAGTAACATTGTTTATAAACATTAATCAGACAGGAGATAGAGAGATACAAAGTAACATTGTTTATAAACATTGATCAGACGGGAGATAGAGAGATACAAAGTAACATTATGAATTGAGCATGTACTCTGTTGTATTCATTGGATATCAGTAAATGCTCCCTGACAAGTAAAACAAAAACAGTTTTTAATACATATAATTGGTTCCTATTAAACCTAGCCCTTTGTCTACCATAACCAGCCCTAATTCTTCTTTCCCTTTCAGCCTGCATTATAATTTTCCTGCTGATTTTTGTATTTCTATGTTTCTAACCATCAATATTTAAACTCTGTTTGTTTATTTTGTTATTTTTGTTGCATTAAATTGAAAAAAAAAAATCTTTATTTAATTTGTAAACTTTACAATGCTTTATACCAGAATCATCATTTTTGTAGTCTATTTATATACATGTACATTCTTTCATTTATTTCCAATTTCCCTCTAGCATTCTCTAGAACAGTTCCATAGTTAAAAAGATTTTCCAATGTATTTCCAATGCTCCTCACCGCCATCCAGTGGTCATAATGTGGTATTTTACTACTGTCCATAAGAAGAAGAAAAAAAAAATTCACAAAAATAGTCTAAAGAACATTTGTTTTTGCCCAATTCACATGCAGATTTACTGGTCAAATGTTTTTTTTATTTATTTTTGCATAAATAGACCACTCAGTGTCATTTTAAACAATTTCTAAAAAAAAAAGTTGTATTTTATAGAAATAAATGGATATCTTTAATCTTCAGTGCCAATAATGTTTTAAAGTGCCTACGTTTTTTATTTTTTTTTATTTTGTTGAATTATCTATAAATTGCATTAAAAATATTGCAAGGCAATATCCTCATCCTATTCATCCTCTTTGGCATAAAATGTATTTGTTATCTTAAAGCGGATGTCCCATTAAAAAAGTATATTAAAAGCCAGCAGCAACAAATACTGCAGCTGCTGACTTTTAATATTAGGACACTTACCTGTCCTGGAGTCCAGCGGCGTCCGCAGCAGAGGATGAGCGTTCGCTCGTCTCTCTGCTGCTCCCCCCTCCATCCACGGTGAGGGAACCAGGAAGTGAAGCGATGCGGCTTCACTGCCCGGTTCCCTACGGCGCATGCGCGAGTCGCGCTGCGCCCGCTGATTGGCTCCCGCTGTGTGCTGGGAGCCGAGAGTTCCCAACACACAACGGGGGGCGACGGGATGTCGCAAAAAAAAACGACTTTTGCCCGAGACTGCGGGCCGGACGTGGTTGCAGATACCTGTCTTTAGACAGGTATCTGCACCCCCCTCCCCCTGAAAGGTGTCAATTGTGACACCGGAGGGGGGAGGGTTCCGATCAGCGGATCTTCACTTTAGGGTGGAGATCCGCTTTAACCACTTGCCAACCAGCCGCCTCAGTTTCACTGTATGGCTCGGCTGGGCGAAAAAACGTTATGTTACGTCCCTTCGCCCCGTGGCCACTAGGGGCGTGCGCATGCCAGCTGCTCGGCCCCCGGAGACGATGCTGGCACGTTGACCGCCGGGCACCCATGATCGCCGCCATTACTAAAAATGTAATAATAAAAATGCCTTAAAACTGTCCCCTATTTTGTAAACGCTATAACTTTTGGGCAAACCATTTAATAAACGCTTATTGCAATTTTTTTATTACCAAAAATATGTAGAAGAATACGTATCGGCCTATACTGAGGGAAACATTTTTTTTGGCATGTGGAATATTTATTATAGCAAAAAGTAATTCTTTTTGTTTATAGTTCAAAAAATAAAAACCGCAGAGGTGATCAAATACCACCAAAAGAAAGCTCTATTTGTGGGGAAAAAAGGACACCAATTTTGTTTGGGATTCACATTGCACGACCGCACAATTGTCAGTTAAAGCGACGCAGTGCCGAATTGTAAAAAGTGCTCTGTTATTATTATTATTTGGGGGCTGAAGTGGTTAAAGCGGGGTTCCACGCGTGATTTTTTTTTCTTTAAGTCAGCAGCTAAAAACACTGTAGCTGCTGACTTTTAATAATGACCCTTACCTGTCCTAGGCACCCGCGATGTCGGCCCCCGAGGCTGATCGCTTGATCCTGGCAGCTCCCGGCACCTCCATTCTTACTGAGGGAAAAAGGCAGTGAAGTCTTGCGGCTTCACTGCCCATTTCCTACTGTGCATGCACGAGTCCCGCGGCGCTTTCGTGAATGGGCGACTGCTTTCTCGGATACACACAGTTCCCAGAAGGCAGCGTGCCACATTCCCCAGAAGACAACACGAGGATGAAGACTAGGAAGAGACAGATTATGAAGATCTGCCTAGCAACCACAATTTCTGGTAAGTGAAATATTTTTTTTTTTCAATTTTTTTCTTTGTAGCATTTTTACATATTGTGTATTTTTTTTAGGGTGGTCCTCCACTTTAAGGTGTCAGTGGCAAAAGCAATTGCTATTGGGAAGAGCTTTATGGATTGGTGACCCCAAAGTATAGGACGGTGGTTACACCTAATCCCTGTGATCAGGGAGGGAGGAAGATGGAAAAATAGCAGAAAAATATTTACAATTTTCTCCCATTCAGAATGATGCTACCGGTATCTAAGAAGGTTTTTCACATCTCCCTTTAAGATAATGATATAGATGAATGCCATACACCCAACACAGGATAGAGGGGCTCGGTGAAGGTGGCGGTGAAGGTGTGGAGGTGGCGGATGGGGTCGCGTATATAGAATGAGATCTGCCCGGCCTCGTAATCCAGGTATACCCGGACTTTGTTACCAAGAATATTGTCAGGGAGTTCAGTCCGATCCGTGTCATGTATAAAGCTATACTTTTTACCAACCCTGGACAAACACCAGGACACGTCATTAAAACCAATTAAGGAATCAACCCCGTCCCTGTCTATACGGTCATAACTCATCCCGATTTTCCAGTTATTGGATCTCTGGACATCTACTTCCCAGTAATATCTCCCCGAGGAGAAGCTCCGACTGCTTAAAACTTGAGGATATTCTTCAAATATCTCTGAACTATTTGGGCGATTCTGCTTTTTAACTGTCTCGGATACAGTCTTCTTATCAGATGAGATACATACACCATTATTAGCTGTGTCCTCATCCAATAATATGTCAGCTTTCTGTATATAGATCCCCCCAATTGCACCACTTATTACATCATATAAACCTTGTCCCAATGTGTGTGAGACCGCAGTCACATCCAGATCCCGTCCATCGCAGAGGAGTTTCTCATGTCTCTTTCTGTACTTATTATCTCTGTCCTTGCCACACAAGTCACCTGAGTCCGATTCCTGAAGGACGGTCAACGGATCCGTCATGGCGCACAACTCTTCTAAGTGACACATTTTCCTGGACAGATCCTCCATCCTTAACTCCAACTGCTGGATCAGATCATTAACTGGGCTTAAGACCCCTTTTGCCTGCCTGGAGATCTCACCCAGGACTTTCTTCTCCAGGTCTTCCAGACGTCTCCTGAGGTCTCTGAACAAGTCAAGGACTCTCTTTTCTTCACCATCCACTTTTCCTTGTACTTTTTCTCTGTGTTCCTGCAGACTCTGGACTCTTTCTTCTGTCTTCTCTCTCTTAGTAATCAGTTTCTGAAGATTATTGATCAGTTTCTTCTTCCTCTTCATAGAAACCTCTTGTAAGGTCTCCACCTGGTGTCCTCGATGTTCTCCAGTTAAACTGCAGGAGATACAAATACAAGTAGAGTCCTCGGTGCAGTAATACTCCAGGATCTTCTTATGGACGGGGCACTTCCTGTTCTCCGGGGTGCTGGTGGGGTCACATAAGACATGTTCTGGTGACTTGCTGTGGACACTCAGATGGTCATCACATAGAGAAGCCTCACAATGCAGACAGGACTTCACAGCAGGTACAGGAGAGTGAATACAGTAAGTACAGAAGATCCCGGACTTTTCTGGTTCTGGGGAAGCAGACAGGAAACCCTGTATGATGTTGCGTAGAAATAAATTGTTGTGTAGTGAAGGTCTTGTCTGGAATTCTTCCCTGCACTGAGGACAGGAATAACCTCCAGACCCCTCCTGTGTATCAAACACACGATCAATGCAGACCCGGCAGAAGTTGTGTCCACATTTCAACATGACGGGATCCTTATAAATGTTCAGACAGATGGAACAATCCAGCTCCGCTCTCAGATCTGAGGACGCCATCGCTGACAGCAGAAGAGGGAAATGATAGTTTCTGTAATTCATTAAGTAGTCTATCCAGTTAGACAAGTTCCTATATAGGGCGAGGCAGAGAATGTTTAGACAGACTGACAATCCTATTCCATTCTCAGATCAGGTTATTAATTTCCTCTACAGGGCTGGGCTAAGAACGTGAACAGTGCTGTCACAAAATAAATTTAAGGTCACAGAAATAGAACTGAAAAAAAATCAATGATCTCACCATCTTCTCCGTCTCCTACAAAGACTCATCCCCTTCATCCCAGGAGAGGGTACAGCAGTAGTAGTTGGAACAATCATCAACTCCAGACTAGACTACGCAAATTCCCTCTACCTTGGACTCCCCAAATACCAGATTTCTCAGCTACTAGTTGTCCAGAACACGGCAGCCAGACTGATAACGGGAAAAAAAACCTGGGAATCAACCCCCCCCGGCACTGAGGACCCTTCATTGGCTAGCCGTAAAGGATCGGATCACATTCAAGGCCCTCTGCCTCACTTAGAAATGTATACAAGGAATCGCCCCCCAATATTTATGTTAGAAAATAAAATACCACAACCCCAATCGTGTTCTTAGATCAACCAACCAGAATCTACTTTAAATCCCCAAGTCCCACTATAACTTTAAAGGAGAACGAAGATTCGCAGTCCAAGGACCTCGACTGTGGAACGCGCTACCAACTAGCATCCGAATGGAAGAAAATCACCGGGCCTTCAGCAAAAAACTCAAGACCCACCTCTTCTGAAGGATAAGGATGGAAATGGATACCAAGCGCCTTGAGGCGATTCAGTTCACATTTGCTATACAAGTTATTCACTCACTCACCAGAGGCAAACCCCACAACTCCAGTCATGATGAGGGGAACTACTTCTATGACGCCTCTCCTGCTAGATATAGAGAATATCCGGGTTCTTATCACGCTAATCCTCGACATTATAGTGAACCCCCCGTGATCACCCACAATAGGTTCTCTCCTCTCAGAGATTCACGTAACAGTGACCAGCAATCACACACGAGAGATGCCTATGAACAATCACTATATGGGTATAATCAACCAAATCCCAATGTGTATGGTGGCTAGGTTTTTCATGAAAAAGGGGCCCAGATCCAAGAGAGGAACCAGAGGGGGGAGGAGAATACAGAGGACAACTTGATCGGTCACGGCGTTTTCAATTTAAGTACCAAGGTATTCACTCATGACGAACAATCAGTTTTGGACAAGGGCCTCAAATTCTCCCCTCCAAAAAAATTTGACAAATTTGGTACTTTTATTGATGTCCACAAATATATCCGTAAGATTAATATACAGCGATATTTGATCTCTAACCCATATAGAAATAGAGCTAGAGCATCCACTTCTACGACGGTTCATTCAGGATTATCCAATCCCTCTTTGTTTAATCCACCCGTCCCAGTGGCTCCTGCTGTCAATATTTTTAGGGATTTTGGCCCAGATTCAGGTACATCTGCGCATTATTGGACCGGCGTAGCGCACCACCTTTACATTAGACTTGCGCAATTTTGCCGCGTAATCACCCTATTCTCGTAGCTTTTGCGCAGGAAATTGCGCATGCGTAACGTTTTTTCAGAGGCGTAAGGAGGAGTAATACAAATTGGGAAGGACGTGGGCGTGTTACATTGAAATGAGCCGTGACCCCATGCAAATGAAGGGCCGGCCGGCTCGCGCATGCGCGCTTGAAGGAGACCATGTCAGCTCCGCTGTGCGCATGCTCACAACTCGGGAGCGGCGCAATCAGTGAAATTGGAAATGGACTAGGGCAACGTTGTGAACTACGCAAACAGCATAAATAGACAAACGCACTTGCATTGCAAAAGTACATCCCTTTGTATCCCTTCACATTTAACCAAGTGCTTTTGTCCTGTTGTTCGTTGCGGTGTGTTTTGTAGTTGTCAGATTAGTGTTCTGTGTGATCAAGTGTTTGTTAGTAGATTTTTTAAAGTGTTTTTTGATACGTGTTTGAGAGACTGTTTGTTTGATTGATATATTTGTGTTTGTTTGTTTTCTTGCTGTTTTTTTGTTTTGTTTTTTTTGTGACTGTTTGTTGCTGAGTAGTTTTCTCTCTGTGTGTGTTTTTGTTTGATTGGTTGTGCTTGTTTGTGTGAGTGAATTTTGTTGACTGGGAGTGAGTTTTTTTGGAAGGATGACAGAGAGAAAACGAAAGCTGAATTTTACAGTTGTGGAAAAACAAATTCTTGCCCGGGCCATTAGCGAGTATGGGCGTTACCTCCATGGCCCAGAGAGTGCCAACACCACCCCGGCCAGGAGGAGGGAGATTTTGGATAGGATCACTGAGCAGGTCAATTCAGCAGGGCAGGGGGAGACACGGACCCGGTCTGGGATTGACAAAAAAATCAATGACCACGGCGTCTGGTCAAACAGAAGCTGGCCAGAATGCATGCCCATGCCAGGGGCACAGGAGGGGGCCCACCATGCCGTATTAGACTGACAGCGGAGGAGCGTGCGGTGGCCCTGACCTTTCATCGGCATGAAGTTGAGGGCCTGCCCAGCTTTGACTCAAGTCCGGAGCCCGTGGTGCCAGGTAAGTTTTTTTTTTAATATCCGGTGTGTAGCATGTGTGGGGGAGGGGGTGAAAGGGAATATGTGGCAAGTGTGTGGATCCTCCAACCTGTGAATGTTTTTTGTCATCCACAGATGTGCAGGAGGGTGCAGGGCCATCTGGCCTGACCGCACCAACCCCAGGACAGCAGCCTAATGAGGCCCCCCCAACAAGGCCGGAGTCCGCGGAGGAGGTTCAAGAGGAGCAGGAGAATCATGAGGAGGAGGAGAATCATGAGGAGGAGGAGTCCATGTCAGGCACTGGACGTTTGGTTTTTGAGGACTCTTCCCCTCTGGCTGGCAGCAGGCAGGCCTCCCTAAGGGGGAGCCCCCCCTCCTCCCCCAACATGGCTCCCCTCACAAGGGCCTCCCCTTCTCCCCGGCCACAAGCATCAGCTGGAGGCAGGATTTCATCCCAGACCACCAGGGGGTTGGCCGATCTCCTGCCCGCCACTCTGAGAAGGGACCAGTTCCTCCAGACCCGCCATCTGGGACAGGTCAGCCAGACATTGGTGCGGATGGAGGAGAGCCTGTCCTCCATCAAGGATACGCTGGGGAACCTGGACTCCCACTCCCGGGCTTTCACAACCTGCCTAAACGAACTGCAGACGACATCAGCAGGCGTTGGGCAGGATATGAGGGCCCTTACCCTGGCTATCCAGGCCAACACGGCAACACTTGGTGCTGCCCTGGACAGAATAGCCGTGGCCTTGGAGGGCAGGCCGCCAGGTGGGCAGAGATCAGGGGCTGCTCCTCCTTCCCCAGTTTTACCCCTCCCCATGAGTCTCCCCTGAGAAGCCGGGGCCGTGGCCGGGGGCGCCCCAGGCGTGGCTCACGCAAAGGGCATTAATTTGTTTTTCCCCTTTTTTTTATTATTTTTTTTTTGCTGGAAATTTTTTGCTTTTGCAGTAAAATTTTTTTTTTTTGGGTTGTGAATGCTGTGTGAATGTGGGGGTGACATTCCTGCCGGAAAAGGGGTGTCACCCTCAATTTTGGTGGAGAAGGGTTCCCCAGGACCAGGGAGAAGTGATCCCCAGGTCCGTGTGAATGGTGTATGAATGTACAGTGACATAATTGGAGCCTTGGCGTGGCGTTGCTGCTCACAAGTCCTGCATGGTGGACTGGTGCCAATCCAATTTGATGTGGATGTGGGGTGTGTGTGCTAGGGACCACAGTGTTGTGCATGCATGCATTCTCATTGTGCCATAAATTTATGTGTATGTTTAACGTGCAAAGATGCCCAATGTGAGCTGTCTCCTGGCTGCTCTACCCTCAGAAGACGGGGTAGCCTCGGTTAGGGGGGGATTGTCTGGTTCAGGGGTCAGGTCATCACGTAGGCCAATCTGCAGGCCCTTTCTTTCTGCGAAGTTGTGCAGCATGCAACATGCACCGATGATCTGGCACACAAAGTTTGGGGAATACAAGAGGGTACCCCCAGACTTATCCAGGCATCGGAAACGTGACTTTAGTAGGCCAAAAGTGCGCTCCACCACTGCTCGTGTTTGGGCATGTGCTTGATTGTATCTTTCCTCTCCTGGGGTTTGGGGGTTCCGTATAGGAGTCATGAGATGGGGTCCCAGTGGATATGCAGAGTCACCTGTAAGGGAAAAGACAGGAGGATGTTAGTCATGCATGTGGCCCTTGTGATGTGCATCATGGGAGGGGATAGTCATGCCTGCCACCCATGTCACTCACCAACCAGCCAGGTGTCCCCATACACGTTCTGATCGAATTCCATTCGGATGTGGCATTGATTGTATATGTAGCTGTCATGGCTGGTCCCTGGGTGTTTGGCACGGACGTGCCATATGAGGCCTTGGGCATCGACTATCACCTGTACATTGATGGAATGCCAATGCTTCCGATTGTGGTACATGTGCTCTGTCTCCTGGGGGGGCTGGAGTGCCACATGTGTGCAATCAATGGCCCCCACAGTGCGTGGGAATCTGGCAATTCTGTAGAAATCTGTCATTGCCTTCAGCCGCAGGTCCTCAGTGGTTGGTTTGATGATTTGGTTGGCCATGCGTCTGAGGATTGCAGGGGCAACCTGGTGCACACATCTGCTCATGGAGGATTGTGACATCCCAGCCACCACTCCACTTGTACGCTGAAAAGAGCCACTGGCAAGGACATGGAGTGTTGCCATGACCTTGACCAGTGGCTGCACTGCATGTGAGCGGTGTGTTGGGCTGGTGATGTCCTCCTGCAGGGTTGTGGTTAATTCCAGGATGACATGAGGGGTGAATCTGAAGATGCGAAACACCTCAGAATCACTCATGCCAAACAGGTCTATGCGGGTGCGGTATATCCTCTCCCGTGCCATCCTCCGTGCCCTCATCCTTCTTTGTTCATCTAAAGTCAGTAGTATAGCTATGTGCGACGATGCCCCTGGCATGTTGGCATACAGATTGTTGTGCAACACGTGTGACTGCTGAGCTCCTCACTAACAGTGTTGCTTTATCTAACAAGTAGACTTTTTTTCTCTTTTTAGACCAGCTTTTATATGGTCTAATTTTAGACAGGTCATTTTGCTGTTGCGCACACTGCGTCGCCTTCGCTGCCCCAACGTTCTTTTGTGGATCCCCGTAAGTCCCTCATTAGCATATTTGACTAGCAAATCAATGGTGTGTCTAGCGCACTTTTGCGCGGAAGGATGCGCCAGTCTAACGAAATTACACGGAACAAAAAAAGGTAGATTTTTTTGCGTATCTCGTTCTGGGGATGCCGTGCATCGAAACGCACGCGCACATTTCGACTTACGCACGCGCATCTCCTGTTGCGCAGGCGTAATCGCTCTGTGAATCTGGGCCTTTGTTCTTAAAAATTTGGCTAAATTACCTGAGAAACGTATATGCCACCAACCTGTGTCTACCATTGGCCTTAAATCACTGTCAGAAAAAAGACTTGGTGATTCGCCCTGCTGACAAGGGTGGCGGCATTGTAAATTTAGACAAAATTGATTATGAAACAGAGATGTACAGGATTTGGAACGAACCAGACAATTACACGGAAATATCAAACAATCCAACTCTTTTCGCATAAGGCCGCGTACACACGATCAGACCGGTCCGATGAAACTGGCCTGAAGACCAGTTTCATCGGACCAAATTGATCGTCGTCCATCGGACCAAAGTTTTAAAACTTGCTTTAAAATCTGTCCGATGGACACCTGTCGATGTTTAGTACACAAAAGCATCGGACCAAAAACCTGTGCATGCTCAGAATCAAGTCGACGCATGCTTGGAAGCATTGAACTTTGTTTTTTCAGCATGTTGTGTTCTACATCACCGTGCTCTGGCCCGATGGGATTTTGGACTGATGGTGTGTAAGCACATCAGACCATCAGACCACTTCAGCGGTGGTCCGATAAAAACGGTCCGTCGGATCGTGTGTACGTGGCCTAAGAGAAAACTTCAGGTTCTGATTACGAAAGGTTACGATTGCAATATTTTGAACAAAAAAGAGAGCATTTTTAGTACCCTTAGCACCTAGAATCCCCACCATTTATTATTTGCCTAAGATCCATAAAGACCCACTGCACGCCCCTGGACGGCCTATCGAGAGCGGCATTGACTCAATCACTTCACACATAGGCTGTTACATAGATTTCTATTTACAATCCTTAGTGAGACAGACATTGTCATATCTTTTTTTTTTTTTTTTTCTTTTTTTTTTTGTTCTTTTTCTCCACTTCAGACTCCACCACTTAGAGATTTCGTATGTTTTACGTAAGACGCACTTTTTTGTCCCTTTAGCTCGTCCTCTTGCGTCTCTCTCTCAGGTTTCGCATCATCAGTGTGTGATATAAAGGTAGAAGATTTTTTTTTTTTTTTTGTTCTCAGGGTATATGTCTACACGATCATTGTAGACACTATCATTATTACATCATTCTTTTATCCCATTAAAGGGGTTGTAAAGACAAAAATATTTTCCTCTTAAATTAAAGTCTGACAGTAGCTGATAAAGTAAAAAGTAATGTTTTGCATTATAACTAGTTTGATACCTGTTGAAATCGAGCTGTTTTATTCACCTCCAGCACTCCTGAATCATTATTCTCACTGACTTCCTGGTTTGCGGTGCGCATTCATTCTTACTACATCACGGCCTAATAGAAACTACAGTTCCCATTAGGCTTAGCCTCCATGCCTGTGAGGGATAAGAGAGCATCTTCACGCAGGGCTGTAGCCATAGGGAGGGGGCGAGCACATTCTGCTTTCCACCATGCAAAACAGCTCAGGTGCTGGTGGAAAGCAAGAAGAGGAGAGACAGGAAATGGCATTTTCAAACCTGGATTACTGTATTTTGGAGGTCAAAAGGAAAAAAGAGGTAAGTGATATTTAAATGCTCTAGCTTACAGCAATCAATTGATCTAATAAAAAACGAATCTTTAGTGTTCCTTTAACTCCCCTGGTTCCACCTCCCCCTTCTCCCCCCCCTTCCCTACTCTTCTCTTTTTCCTCACCTAGTATTTGCCATATCTACTTGTTGTCCTATCTAGCCTTCCTACTCCTTAAATCTCTGCTCTTAAGTTTTCAGCGTAACTCCATGTTTTCTTGAATCTCTTCCATTTCTCCCAAATCTGGTTTTTTGTTATCCTCAATACCACTTTTTAGATCTTCCATCGTATATGTCCTTTCAACCATATCTATCCAATCCCATATCTCGGGGCTTTCGACCTCTTGCCATTTACCAGGAATGAGCCTCTTGGCCGCATTTAGCAGGTGCGGGACTAAGGAGTTTTTGTATTTTTTAATACTTTCTTCTCCCCCATGGAATAAAATTACCCACGGGTCCATCTTTACTTTTTTTCCTACGATTTCCTCTATGAGCCCCGTAATCATCTCCCAATATTTTTTTATTTTAGGGCAGTCCCACCACAGATGGGCCATCGTGCCTATCGATCCACATTCTCTCCAGCATTTATCTGATTGCCCTTTTTTATATTTACTTAATTTGTCTGGTGTTAGGTACCAACCGGTCAGGCATTTGAAGCTCATTTCAGCCGTCCTGCTGTCGGTCGCTGAGGTGTGTGTCAGTTTCAATATTTTCTTTATTGTGCCCTTATCCCTTTGTGTCCCCAGTTCCCTTTCCCATTTTTTTATGTAAGGGGGTACCTCCTGCTCGTCCACCCTCAGTAAGATCTTATACAGCCTTGAAATCGTACCCTTGGAGTTTTCTATTAAGCATAGCTTTTCCAATTCTGTCAACTGGTCTCCCGACCTCAAAGGCTGTGATAATTTCCGGATAAAGTTTCCGAGCTGCAGGTATCTCCAGTTATTTATTTTCATAAAGTTTTTTTTTTTTTCTATTTCCTGTAGTGCTATTAGGTGCCCGTCCTTTATTACTTCTCCTAATTGTGCCGTGTCTTTTTTGATCCAATTCCCTCCCACTTCTACTTTACCTGGTGCAAAATAGTCATTATTTTTTAGTACTATTAAAGGTGAGTTATATTCTTTATCTATTCTTTTATGATTAGTGTCCCAAATTTTAAGTGCATTCCTCGTGATTTCGTGTGTGTTACTCCCAACTTCCCTATATTGGGGGGGGTTCCATATTATTTTTTCTAGTTTCACCTCTGTTAGTGCGTTTTCTATACTGACCCACCGTTTTTCTTTATTTCCTCTTGCCCATTCGACCACTCTCGATAAAACTACCGCGTCGTAATATTTTTTAATGTCGGGGACTGCCAGCCCTCCCTTCTCTTTTGATTGTTTTAATACCTGCAATGAAATTCTGTGCTTTTTATTTCTCCAGATAAATTTCATAATCAAATTTTTGAGAGTCTGGATCAATACCTTTGGGAGCGTAATAGGAAGCATCTGGAATTTATATAAAATTTTTGGTACAAGTACCATTTTACAGAAGTTAATTCTACCTATCCATGAGATGGGTCTGTTCTTTACCCTTGTTATTTCTTCTTTAATTTCATTTAGGAGAGGGATGTAATTTATCTCGTATATTTTTTTAGTTGATTTTGTTAAAATTACCCCTAGATACTTCAGTTTTTTCACCCAAGGGAATTTATACCTATCTCTAAGTTCTTGTGCCTCAGTCCGTGATGTACTTACGTTTAGGATCTCTGTTTTAACGATGTTTAGTTTAAAATTAGAGATTTCCCCATATTGGTTGCATATTTAGAGTATTTTTGGTATTGATGTCGTGGGGTTTACAATATAAAACAAAACATCGTCAGCAAAGGCTGAGACCTTATGTTCTTCTTCTTTAATTTTGACTCCTTCAATTTCTGGACACTCACGTATCCTGATCAGGAGGGGTTCTAATGATAGTACAAATAACAATGGGGACAGGGGACACCCCTGTCTCGTTCCATTCTTCATTTCAAACCCTTGGGATAAACTTCCGTTTATTTTTATCCTTGCTGTCGGGGCCTGATATAAGGTTCTTATCCATCTCATCATTTCTTGCCCAAACCCCATTTCTTCCAGCGTTTTTAACATGAGTCCCCAGTCTACCCTGTCGAACGCTTTCTCAGCATCTATCGACAGGAGTAGACTGGGGAACCCGCCCTCCTTCATTTTTTGTAACACAAGAAGGGCCCTGACCCCATTGTCTCTTCCCTCTCTCCCCTGAATGAACCCCGTCTGATCCGCATGGACTAGTTTTGTCATCTCCTGTTTTACTCTTCCTGCCAGTATCTTGGCAAATAATTTAATATCTGTATTCAACAGAGATATCGGCCTGTATCCTGCACAATTTTTGCCATCGCTCCCTTCCTTTGGTATGACTGTAATGGTTGCCTCCGCTGCTTCTCTGCTTAGTGGATAGTCCTTCCCCAACCCATTAAAGTAATGGCAGAGTCTAGGAATGAGTATCTCTTTGCATTTTTTATAGTAGAGGATGGTGAAGCCGTCTGGTCCTGGGCTTTTACCTACCGCTGATTCGTCTAGAGCTTTCTTAATTTCGCTTTCTGTGATTGGCCTATCCATCGCATCTGCATCTTTCTGGCTACATTTTGGTACTCCTGCTCCTTTTAAAAACTCAATTATTTTTTCCTCCTTCTCGCCCTGTTTCCACTTCTTCTGTTCTACTGCGTACAACCTCTCATAGTATGTTCTAAAAGATTCAGCGATTTCTTTTGTGGTATGAACCATCTCCCCTTTCTCATTTTTTATTTTTTCTATATAGTTTCTTGGTTTTTTTTTCTGTACCATCCTGGCAAGATGTTTATTTGTTTTGTTTCCCCACATGTACCTTTCTTTTGCTACTAAATTGAATTCCATTTTTGTTTCCTGATGCACTATTTCCTTTAGTTCGTTTCTCTTGTTCACTAAGTCCTGGAATATCTCCCTTTGCTTTACCGATTTTTTGTGTTTTTGCTCTAACGTTCTTATCTCGGTTATTATTTTATCTCTCTTGCAACTTCTTTCTTTCTTTTTCCTCGCCCCTTCTGATATCAGAATCCCTCTAATCACTGTTTTGTGTGCATCCCAGAGTGTCGCTCCCGATATTTCATCTGTGTCGTTAGTCCTGAAATACTCCCCCAGTTCAGTTTTTATCCTGCCTAATATACTCTCGTCCATCAATAGTTCCTCATTTAGCCTCCAATTCTGGAATGACTTCTGGCTTCCTGGTATGTTTAAGGAGGCACTTATTGGGGAGTGGTCTGAGAGTGTCATGGTCCCTATCTCCACCTCCACCACCATCTCCAAGATACTATGATCTATGAGAATGTGGTCAATGCGGGAATAGCTACCATGTACTGAGGAAAAAAATGTATAATCCCGCTGTCCTGGGTTCATAGTTCTCCACGCATCTATCAGTTGAATATCATGTAGACTATTTTTTATTTTTTTTAAGAGAGTTTTATTTTTCTCTTTCGACTGGGGAGTCTTGTCCACCTCGGGATTGAAGCAGAAGTTTAAGTCACCTCCCATAATTACCTTCCCTTGTTTAAAATCTTTCAGTTTTCCTATAAGTTCCATGAAATATTTTATCGGGTGTACATTAGGGGCATAAACATTTACCAGTGTACATTTCATCCCTTCCAGTTCTCCTTTTAAAAAAATAAACCTCCCTTCGGGGTCTGCCAGTCGATCCGCTAGTCTAAACTGCACTCCTTTGGCCAACCCAATAGCTACCCCCCTAGCTCGTTTGGAGATGGTATCGCCATAATACCACACTGGGAAATCAGGTGAGTAAAGCTTGATGTTTGATTCTATCGAGAGGTGTGTTTCCTGCAGGAACACCACGTTCGTCCTGTAGCTTTTCAATTCTTTTAATATCTTGTGTCTCTTTGTTGGGTTATTTAGGCCTTTCACATTATACGACAAAAATTTAGTTACTGCCATCTTTTCCTTATTTTTTTTTTCTTTTCCTTACTGTGAGGGACACTTCGGATCTTTCTGGAGTAATTTTTTCTTCTGGCCTCGTTTGGCTTTCTAGGTGGGATACGTACTTTCCCTACATCTTCTCCCCTCCCTCTTCCCCGACCATCCCTCCAACCCCTCCCTCCTCCTTCCTCCCCCCTCCCCTCCCCCTCCCACCCCTCCTCCCCCTCCCACCCCTCCTCCCTTCCCCTCTCCCCCTCCCTCTCGGCCAACTAACGGCCTCTGAACCAACATCAGTATTGGTCTTGGTTCAGACCTGTCTCAGTGGGCCTGGGATTGTCCCCTCCCCCTCTGGACAGAATCGTGGGGGAGGAGCACCGGTCATCGCCTCCTCTGTTGTTAATCCCCTCGGGCCGATCTGGGATCTGAATGTCAAGTCTGCTACAAAATAAAGTAATATCCTCCTGGAATCTTAAAATAGCTGTTATTCCTTCTTTAAACCCTATTAAGCATGCTGGAAAGCCCCAGTTATATTTGATCTTTTGCATTGTCAGCTGGTTCAACAGAGGTTTTAATAATCTTCTTCTTGTTAATGTTTCTGTTGACAAATCTGGATAGATCTGAAGTTCAGCCCCTCTATACACCAGGGGAGGTTTTCCTCTCAGACTTTTCCAAACCCTCTCCTTGTCTTCATACTCTCTGAACCTTACAATAACGTCTCTAACTCTCTCGGTGTCTTTTCTTCTGGGGTTCCCTATGCGATGTACTCTCTCGATCCCAATTGAGGCTTCTGGGGTTTTGTCCAGTATGGGGTTAAAGAGGTCCTGCATCGCCTTTCTCAGCTCCTCTCCCTGTTCCTCCGGTAGAAATTTTATTCTTAAGTTTTTTCTCCTGTTCCTATTTTCCTGGTCTTCCAATTTGTATAGAAATGTGGAAAAAATGTAGCGCTGTGAAACATAAAAATAATAATGACAACATAAATGCTGAATGAATGGTGTAGTCCCAACAAACCACGTGAGTGGAAAAAGTCCTGGTAGGGAAATGTTGAAATACATCAATAATAACACAAAAAAAACATATATAAAAGTCCATCCACGAATGGGAAATCAGTAGATGAAAAAAGCACTGTACTTCATAGATCCTCGGATAGGATGACACTTGAATCAAAAAACAGAAGTGGTATGCTCTTACCGGAACAGTAGGACCTGTCTGTCATGAACAGCAGATCGGTACAGCCTGAGAACTCCTTATGGCACAGTCAGCTGGGCTCACTCGAACACAGTAGAAGCGATACAAATCTTCAATGAAAAGCCGGACATGCACAATGTCTTGGTGGAGTTCTTGGAAGAAATGGGATGGCAATAATGGAACTCTCGGCTGGATAGGGTGGAAACGGCCGGATGGCTCCAAGCACCATATAGAAAGGGAAAAAAACAGAAACAAAAAACGCAACCCAAATGGTGCAGATAAATGAGGTAACGGTTTTATTTTAATAAAACCAATGGTATAAAAGTGATCACAAATAAAATGAAAGCAATGCGGGAAAGGGTAATAAACCAAGCCCTACGCGTTTCGTCCTAGAGGGACTTCAACTGGGGCATCAACCTGTTCCCCCACATTGCTCATATATAAATACTAAACAGTTCATGAAAAAAGCACAGCCAGGCCAATCAAGTCAATCATCCAATCAGACACGTGATTGGAAGGAGAACAACACATGACATGTTGGACAAATAGCAAAGAATCCTCATAAAACACACCCATAATTATACAACAAGTCTTGGTGAGACCTAGTGTGACTATAAAAAGGTGTAACAAAACAACAGCATGAAGGATGGGCCAGTGGGAGGAGAACTCCCACTGAAACCCTCCCAATCATAGATAAAAAAGCCACAAAAAAAAAAAAAAATAGGGCGGAAGCACAGTCTCCACATAATATTACGGTAGGGGAGTGCTGAGATAAATACAGAAGGGTCACTTTTCTAAAAGGATAACTAAAACACATGGGGAGAAAAAAAAAAAAGGCAGGAGCTCGACCATTCATTAGTAAAGGTATATTCAATGTATGGTCTCCTGTAACGTAATCATCCAACACACTGGGCTGCACAGTGGTTAGGTTGTGGGGTAAGTGAAGGGGTGACCGCCTGGCGGGGACACAGAGCGGAAACCTAGTTGTGATGGAGGATGGGGACACAACCAATCGGGACAAAGCACTGAATTACGTCACCGCAGTGACGCGTGACGTCCGGGACGTAGACCAACCGGACCTGACGCGGTGCGTATCGGCGCGGGGTAAGCTGTCTATGTAAAACCCGCCTAACGACAGAACACTATATCACGTGTCATCGCAAGGCCGCGTGACGCACTGAGCGCGGGGTGAGCAGCCACCAGGAAATGCATCAGGCTCCAACGCGCTACGTCACGTGTCATCGCAAGACAACGTGACACACAAAAAAACGAAAAAACACACGCCGCCGCCGACCAACTGAGATAGGGCAGGAAAGCGTCACATGGGCCAGGAATAAAAAAGGGTATAAACGCCATCTAGTGGCAAAACCACATATTACAGGGCAGCTGGAACTAGAATGGAGATTTAGTGACCCATCCTATGGGAACATCAACGGCAACACAAAATTAGAGTCTGATATACATATCATGAACAACATGTACAGATGATGAAAACATGAATCAATAGGTTAATAAAAATAAAACAACGAAGCATGTTGAGAAAAGGAAACTAACAATGAAATTATGCTGTGTTAATAAACGAGTTTATGTCCCACTCAACGTTCATACCGAAGGGCTGGTATGTACGTAGCTCATGGATCCAGTAAGTTTCTAGACGGGACACCCCACGTGTCCGTGATTCGCCTCTCCAGTGGGAAACAAATTGGTCTATAATCAGAAACTGGGTACCTATGGGATCACGGTCATGATGTTGCAAATAGTGGCGGGGCACACTATGATTAGTCTTGCCTAGTTTAATATTTGCAATATGTTCGTTGACCCGAACAGTGAATGTCCTAATGGTACGACCTATGTACTGTTTTTTGCAGGGGCAAGTCAGAAGATATACCACATATTGGCTTGCACAGGTAGTAAATCTCCCCATTTGGTACACCCGCAGGGTAGCTGTAGATTGAAAGGTCTCACTCTTGCGTCTGCCGCAAGTGTTGTGTAAACACACATTACACTTCCTGCAGGGGAAGTATCCCTTACAGTCCTGGAAAAAGGATACCTTTTTGGGGGATCAATGATGTTGGGTGCAATCTGACCTTGAATAGATCTGGAACCTCTAAAGATGACTCCAGCCTGTTCAGGAAGGACTGGTCCTAAAACACGATCGTTTCGAAGGACACCCCAGTGTTTTCTAAAGATTTCTTTGATCCGCATAGATTGAGTAGAAAAAGTGGTAAAAAAGGACCACCTAAACTTCTCATCTTTAATCTTCTTTGGGCGGACTTGAAGTAAGGAGCCACGATCAGTCATGCCAATCCGATTGATTTCAGCATCAAGATCATTGGCAACATAGCCCTTTTCGATGAATCGTTCTCTCAAAGTGGCAGACTGGATCATGAAGTCCTCAACTTTAGTACAATTTCGCCTCAAGCGGAGAAATTGGCTCCGTGGGACTGATTTGAGCCACTGAGGATGGTGTCCACTGTCGACCGGGATATAACCGTTACGATCGGTGGGTTTGAAATAGGTACAAAATTCAAGTTGGTGATTGGCCACTTTGATCTCTAGATCCAAAAAATGTATGGAGCTAGTACTCGCCTCATAACTGAGTTTAATACCTCGATCATTTGAATTGAGTGAGGACATAAACTCATTCAAAGAATCTAGGTTGCCTTTCCATAAGAGGAGGATGTCGTCCATGTACCTGGCCCAAAGAACCAATTCTGGTCTCTTAAGAGCATAGACGACATCCTCCTCCCATTTGGCCATAAAAAGATTGGCCAAACTGGGGGCAAACTTAGCCCCCATGGCGACTCCTTTAACCTGAAGAAAAAAGGAATTCTGGAACCAAAAATAATTATGTTGGGCCGCGAATCTAAGTAATTGCATAATGAAATTGCGTTGGATGAGAGAGAGAGTAGTACTTTGGGAGAGATAGTATTCGACTGCCTCGAAACCCAACTCATGAGGGATGCACGTATAGAGTGCTGTCACATCAGCCGTGGCCAGGATCATCCCATCCTGGAACTCGACGGATTCCAATAGCCGGATGGTATCCCCCGTGTCCTTTAAATAAGAGGGCATGACCCTGACCAACGGCTGAAGGTAAAAATCGACGTATTTACCAATGCGGGCCGTGACCGAGTCAATCCCACTAACTATAGGACGGCCGGGGGGACTGACTGGGTCCTTGTGGACCTTGGGGAGGTAGTAAATAGCAGGTATCCTGGGTGCAACAGGGACCAGAAAGCTCCTCTCCTTTTTATGACAGCACTCTATACGTGCATCCCTCATGAGTTGGGTTTCGAGGCAGTCGAATACTATCTCTCCCAAAGTACTACTCTCTCTCTCATCCAACGCAATTTCATTATGCAATTACTTAGATTCGCGGCCCAACATAATTATTTTTGGTTCCAGAATTCCTTTTTTCTTCAGGTTAAAGGAGTCGCCATGGGGGCTAAGTTTGCCCCCAGTTTGGCCAATCTTTTTATGGCCAAATGGGAGGAGGATGTCGTCTATGCTCTTAAGAGACCAGAATTGGTTCTTTGGGCCAGGTACATGGACGACATCCTCCTCTTATGGAAAGGCAACCTAGATTCTTTGAATGAGTTTATGTCCTCACTCAATTCAAATGATCGAGGTATTAAACTCAGTTATGAGGCGAGTACTAGCTCCATACATTTTTTGGATCTAGAGATCAAAGTGGCCAATCACCAACTTGAATTTTGTACCTATTTCAAACCCACCGATCGTAACGGTTATATCCCGGTCGACAGTGGACACCATCCTCAGTGGCTCAAATCAGTCCCACGGAGCCAATTTCTCCGCTTGAGGCGAAATTGTACTAAAGTTGAGGACTTCATGATCCAGTCTGCCACTTTGAGAGAACGATTCATCGAAAAGGGCTATGTTGCCAATGATCTTGATGCTGAAATCAATCGGATTGGCATGACTGATCGTGGCTCCTTACTTCAAGTCCGCCCAAAGAAGATTAAAGATGAGAAGTTTAGGTGGTCCTTTTTTACCACTTTTTCTACTCAATCTATGCGGATCAAAGAAATCTTTAGAAAACACTGGGGTGTCCTTCGAAACGATCGTGTTTTAGGACCAGTCCTTCCTGAACAGGCTGGAGTCATCTTTAGAGGTTCCAGATCTATTCAAGGTCAGATTGCACCCAACATCATTGATCCCCCCAAAAAGGTATCCTTTTTCCAGGACTGTAAGGGATACTTCCCCTGCAGGAAGTGTAATGTGTGTTTACACAACACTTGCGGCAGACGCAAGAGTGAGACCTTTCAATCTACAGCTACCCTGCGGGTGTACCAAATGGGGAGATTTACTACCTGTGCAAGCCAATATGTGGTATATCTTCTGACTTGCCCCTGCAAAAAACAGTACATAGGTCGTACCATTAGGACATTCACTGTTCGGGTCAACGAACATATTGCAAATATTAAACTAGGCAAGACTAATCATAGTGTGCCCCGCCACTATTTGCAACATCATGACCGTGATCCCATAGGTACCCAGTTTCTGATTATAGACCAATTTGTTTCCCACTGGAGAGGCGAATCACGGACACGTGGGGTGTCCCGTCTAGAAACTTACTGGATCCATGAGCTACGTACATACCAGCCCTTCGGTATGAACGTTGAGTGGGACATAAACTCGTTTATTAACACAGCATAATTTCATTGTTAGTTTCCTTTTCTCAACATGCTTCGTTGTTTTATTTTTATTAACCTATTGATTCATGTTTTCATCATCTGTACATGTTGTTCATGATATGTATATCAGACTCTAATTTTGTGTTGCCGTTGATGTTCCCATAGGATGGGTCACTAAATCTCCATTCTAGTTCCAGCTGCCCTGTAATATGTGGTTTTGCCACTAGATGGCGTTTATACCCTTTTTTATTCCTGGCCCATGTGACGCTTTCCTGCCCTATCTCAGTTGGTCGGCGGCGGCGTGTGTTTTTTCGTTTTTTTGTGTGTCACGTTGTCTTGCGATGACACGTGACGTAGCGCGTTGGAGCCTGATGCATTTCCTGGTGGCTGCTCACCCCGCGCTCAGTGCGTCACGCGGCCTCGCGATGACACGTGATATAGTGTTCTGTCGTTAGGCGGGTTTTACATAGACAGCTTACCCCGCGCCGATACGCACCGCGTCAGGTCCGGTTGGTCTACGTCCCGGACGTCACGCGTCACTGCGGTGACGTAATTCAGTGCTTTGTCCCGATTGGTTGTGTCCCCATCCTCCATCACAACTAGGTTTCCGCTCTGTGTCTCCGCCAGGCGGTCACCCCTTCACTTACCCCACAACCTAACCACTGTGCAGCCCAGTGTGTTGGATGATTACGTTACAGGAGACCATACATTGAATATACCTTTACTAATGAATGGTCGAGCTCCTGCCTTTTTTTTTTTCTCCCCATGTGTTTTAGTTATCCTTTTAGAAAAGTGACCCTTCTGTATTTATCTCAGCACTCCCCTACCGTAATATTATGTGGAGACTGTGCTTCCGCCCTATTTTTTTTTTTTTTTTGTGGCTTTTTTATCTATGATTGGGAGGGTTTCAGTGGGAGTTCTCCTCCCACTGGCCCATCCTTCATGCTGTTGTTTTGTTACACCTTTTTATAGTCACACTAGGTCTCACCAAGACTTGTTGTATAATTATGGGTGTGTTTTATGAGGATTCTTTGCTATTTGTCCAACATGTCATGTGTTGTTCTCCTTCCAATCACGTGTCTGATTGGATGATTGACTTGATTGGCCTGGCTGTGCTTTTTTTAATGAACTGTTTAGTATTTATATATGAGCAATGTGGGGGAACAGGTTGATGCCCCAGTTGAAGTCCCTCTAGGACGAAACGCGTAGGGCTTGGTTTATTACCCTTTCCCGCATTGCTTTCATTTTATTTGTGATCACTTTTATACCATTGGTTTTATTAAAATAAAACCGTTACCTCATTTATCTGCACCATTTGGGTTGCGTTTTTTGTTTCTGTTTTTTTCCCTTTCTATATGGTGCTTGGAGCCATCCGGCCGTTTCCACCCTATCCATCCGAGAGTTCCATTATTGCCATCCCATTTCTTCCAAGAACTCCACCAAGACATTGTGCATGTCCGGCTTTTCATTGAAGATTTGTATCGCTTCTACTGTGTTCGAGTGAGCCCAGCTGACTGTGCCATAAGGAGTTCTCAGGCTGTACCGATCTGCTGTTCATGACAGACAGGTCCTACTGTTCCAGTAAGAGCATACCACTTCTGTTTTTTGATTCAAGTGTCATCCTATCCGAGGATCTATGAAGTACAGTGCTTTTTTCATCTACTGATTTCCCATTCGTGGATGGACTTTTATATATGTTTTTTTTGTGTTATTATTGATGTATTTCAACATTTCCCTACCAGGACTTTTTCCACTCACGTGGTTTGTTGGGACTACACCATTCATTCAGCATTTATGTTGTCATTATTATTTTTATGTTTCACAGCGCTACATTTTTTCCACATTTCTATTCAATCTTTGTCAAATTGTAGTGTAGCCGCTTTAGTTTTTAGTTTTATTTATAGTTTTCTTTTTACCCTGGTTAGCGCAATATTTTTCCTTATTTGTATTCCAATTTGTATAGTATTTGCCTCTGCTGTAGTTTTATCTGGTCGATTTGCTCTTCTATGCGTGTTGACTCATGCTCCTGTTTTTCCATTTTCTCTTCCACTACCTCTATTCTGGATAATAGGTGTCCTAAGTCCGATCGTAGTATTTGGATCTCTCCCTTGATGGCGTTCTCCAATCTCTGTAGCATGTCTGCCATCTCGCTCTTTGATTGCCCTTGTTCCTCTGATCCACTAAGCTCTAGGTCTTTGTCCATTACCCTTTCCTCTCTTGGTTCTGTTGTTCTTTCCTTCCCCGACTTATTTTGGGGGGTCTTGTTTTCCGTCTTTTTATCCTTGTTTATTTGTTGGTTTTTTATGCCTTGAGATCGTGGACTATCATCTTTTGTCATATATTGTCTGATGGAGCTTGTTGTTGTTTGGTAACTGGAGGGGTTTGGGGGCGTTTTCGGGGGGCCCCCCTTTGTGGATCTGCTCGTCATTCTTTGCATAGTATCCACTCTTCTTCTAATTCTCTTCCCCAGCTTGAAATATTGTTTCTTCCCCCCTCTTTTTTCTTCCTTTACTCCTTTATTCCTGAGAGTTTTTTTTTTTTTTTTTTTTGGGGGGTCGTTTCCCCCTTCACAGTATATTCGCTTTCCACGTGTGGAGGGCCGGACTCTCGGGTCAGCCTAATTGACAGAATCCCCAGAGGTGGGGAGTTGCTCGTATCTGTTCTTTAATTCCACTTTTATTTTGTTTTGTTTAACTCCCTCCTCTCCCCCCTTTTTTTTTCCAGACCCAATTTAACTTATTTCCTTTGCCCTTAGGGTAACTGGATCTAATATGTGTATTTGAGCAATTTGATCTCTAGCATGTGTCAGTGTTCTGATATATTTAGGACAGTATTTATCGTAGTATTACCATCAGGAGACCGAGCTACTGGAAATTTCATTCATTTATCTTAGATGCAAATACTTTTGTATCGGAGGATTTCTAAGTCCCTTTAGAGCCCCAAAAATAGTCAATTTTGTTACACTCTTGTGGCGCTTTTTCTTTTCTCAGTCCACCCTCTTTCTTTTTTTTTTTTTTACCCTGTTATAGACCGATGTACCAGCATATAGGATTTAGCATACCTTCAGTATTGATCTTCAACCTTCTTTTCTCACCAAGTATATACAGTTCAGTCCAAATCGCTTACCTTCCTGTATGTGCGCTGGATTACCTTGAGAACTCCGTAAACATGCTCCAGACGCCACTCACCATTACCGGGGACTCTTCCTCTCAGGGCCAGGGAGAGAGGAGCTGTAGGCAGCAGACTTTTTAGTTTATCCCTGTGTAGTTACCGCGGGGAGGGAGGGGTAGCTGGGGGAGGAGGGGGAGAGGACGAGACAACTATTGCGGCGGCGTGTGTCCCCGCCAGCCGGGCGTCTCGCTGTTGCGGCCGTGGGGGGCGGTTGTCATGTGGAAGCGTGCGGCTATTCCAGGTCTGGGTTGCATGAGCGGCGCTCTCCTCTGCCTCGCACCGACCGTCCTCCCCTCATCTCTGCCGGCCGATCCTTTCGCCACTGCCCGCTCCACTCGCTCCCACACGCGAGGCTCCCGATCCGGCGGCTCCTCCCACCTACCGATGCGTCACGTCCTCACGTGCACGCCATCATGATCTAGCTGACATTGTCATATCTTAAGGACACCAGTGCTACTATTCGATTGCTGGAAAGTATTGATATTCAAGGCGACTACATCATGGCCGCTGCCGACGTTGCCTCTTTATATACTTGAATACCCCATAAAACGGGGATCGAGGCTGTCCAACATTTCTAGGATAGAGAACAATCTCTTGCCTCTTTCCAATGTGAATTCATAATGGAACTTTTGGAGTTCGCAACAAAACATAGTTACTTTTGGTTCAATCAGTGATATTATCTCCAACTACGAGGAGTGGCGATGGGGGACAAATTTGCCCCAAGCCTCTCAAATCTGTCCATGGCCAAGTGGGAGGTGGATGTTGTCTATGCCCAGGACACGCCCTCCTTAGTCCTGTGGGCCAGATACATCGACGATATCCTCCTCCTTTGGAATGACAATGCAGATACACTTAAATCATTTTTTGACAACTTAAACACGAATGATAGGGGTATCTCCCTGTCATATGTGGCAAGTACGAATAAGATCCACTTCTTAGATCTTGAGATCAAGATTAGGGACAGGCAGTTTGAATTTCAAACATACTTTAAACCCACGGACCGTAAAGGCTTCATCCCCACAAACAGTTGCCATCATTGTTCCTGGCTCCGTTCAGTTCCAATTTTTGCCGAGAAACTGCATGGACAGGAAACGTTTAAAGTGCAAGCCAATGTCCTTAAGCAGAGGTTTCTAGATAAGGGATACCACTCTGATGATGTCAAAGCAATCATGACCAAACACGGGAGCATCCTCAGAAATGACCGTATCCTTAATTCCACTCTACCAGATCAGGCTAGAGTCATTTTAGGGGAGCTCCCACTCTACAAAGCAGAATAGCACCAACATTTCTCAACTCTCCAGTCCGTGCTTTTTTTTCACAACCTGGTGGGTTTTTTCTCATGCAAATAATGCATTGTGTGTCAGCACAACTCACTAGGGAAACAGTTAAGTTTACATCTTCCATCACCAATAAAAAATATTCTATCAAACAATGTTGCACATGTGCAACCAAGTTCGTTGTTTATTTGATCACCTGCCCTTGTGGCAAACAATATGTGGGCCGAACCATCCGGTCTTTTTCAGTCAGGGTCGGCAAGCACATTGCTTTAATTAAAAGTGGTGATACCAAACACAGTGTACCTAGACATTACAGATTGTATCACAATCGTAATCCTAAGGGAACACAGTTTGTGGAAATAGACAGATTCATTCCCCCATGGTGGGGTGGTGCCATGACCGAGGTGTCTCACGATTAGAGACCTTCTGGATATATGATTTGCAGTCCCACCACCCGCTTGGAATGAACGTGGAACGGGACATCAACTCTTTCATCAACTTATCATAGAAGGGACTCTTTTTGTGGCTTTTTTTATTTTTATTTTATTTAGGTATTTTTAAATTCGTTTTTTATATTTGTTGTAAATCTTTCATGTTTTTTATGCATGCGCGTTACCCCACATGAGAGTCTCATGGGTGTATCTAACAACCTTTTTTTTTTTAAATTCAACATTTTTTTTAGTTGTTTATATCTGTGGGGTGATCCAGTAGATGTAAGAGATTGGATTCATACCCAATTTCATGCCCCAAGATTTTGAATAGGAACCGTGAGGGTAAAGTTTCTCGTTGAGAGCCATACCTGATCCTTGACCTCAATCTGGCATTGAAGGCAACCTGCAAAGTATTCCTGGAAGATGGAACTGGGTGATACACTAAGCTTTAGATTTGAGAAAATGCTTGAACATTATTTTTGATAACAGGGATATTTTGAGGAAATGTGAGAAAAAAACAGGATATGTGTGGGAAGAAGCTATTTCTGCGGAAGAATAGGGCCAGTCAAAATAGGAAAACTCAGCCTAAGGTAGGAGAGAAGACCATTCCAGTTGACCGTCCGAAAGGAAAGAGTGGAGATAAGTTTCTGGGGTCACTCAGTTTGCGCATTTGTTTGGGGGTGTTAGGCAGACGAGAAGGCAATAGAATGAAGGGGGCCATTTTACTAAAGTGATCCAGGTGACCCTGGAAACCATGTCTTCATTTGAGGGAGGAAGGTCTTCAATGAAGTACAGGAAAATTAGTAAACCAGAGGGCTTAGACCTAGAGGACTTGGGCAAAAGTCTCACAGGCATTAACATTGGATATCCTTGCAGAGGGTAGGCCACCAGTGGTTATGAGAGATCAGGGAAGGCATCTTAAGCCTCGTACATACGATTGGACTTTTCCGTGGATTTTGCTTCAATGGGCGTTGGCCGTGAACTTGTTCTGCATACACACGGCAAAACATTTTAAGCCAACGTTCACCAAACCACATTGTTTTTCAGCTCTTTACCGCCACCATTTGGGCAACTTCTGCTATTGTTGTCTGATGTTTAGCATTGGTTTTGAGCATGCGTGTTTGTACTTTGGATTCGCGTACACATGACCGGATAAACGGACAGTTGGTGAGCATGAACAGCCAACAATTGTCTGATGGAGCATACACACGGTCGGATTATTCGACACAACACGTCCATCAGACAATTATGGCCATAAAATTGGATCGTGTGTACGAGGCTTTAGTCATATCTGGAAGTCCAGAAATCATGTGCTTCTGGTCTTGAGCCTGATGTTTAGTGGAACAAATAACTTTCCCACTGAATGGTGCGTCGGACCGGTCCGTGCATCATATATCGAGGCGGACAGATCAGAGGAAAGAATGGTCGGGATCGGAGCAGAAGTAAATGTTTTCTCTAAGGAATCCTTGGAATTAAATCTGAAGCTGTAGGAAAGTGCTTTGGAGTTTTGGAGTTTGGCTTGTAGGTGATGGTAAATTTGAAGCAGGTAACAAGGAGGACTCAGCAGGACTGTTGCCAGTTGAGGTGTTTTGGTGACTTAATGTATTTGATTGGTGTAGACCAGGGGTCTCCAAACTTTCTTAGCAAAGGGCCAGTTCACTGTCCTTCAGACTTTAGGGGGTCGGACTGTGCCCCATCTTTTATATTAGGGGGAGAAACAGTTGGTGTCAGTGGAAGGAATAGTGCCCCATTGTTGGTGACAGTGGGAGGATCTAGGCCCCATTGTTGGTGACAGTGGGAGGATCTAGGCCCCATTATTAGTGTCAGTGGGAGGATCTAGGCCCCATTGTTGGTGACAGTGGGAGGACTTATGGCCCCATTGTTGGTGACAGTGGGAGGACTTATGGCCCCATTGTTGGTGACAGTGGGAGGTTTTTATGGCCCCATTGTTCGTGACAGTGGAAGGATTTTTGACCCCATTGTTGGTGACAGTGGGAGGATTTATGGGCCCCATTGTTGGTGACAGTGGGAGGATATATGGCCCCATTGTTGATGACAGTGGGAGGATTTATGGGCCCCATTGTTGGTGACAGTAGGAGGATCTAGGCCCCATGGTGACAGTGGGAGGATCTATGCCATATTGTTGGTGACAGTGGGAGGATTTATGACCCCATTGTTGGTGACAGTAGGAGGATATAGGTCACATTGTTGGTGACAGTGGGAGGATATATGGCCCATTGTTGGTGACAGTGGGAGGATCTAGGCCACATTGTTGGTGACAGTGGGAGGTTTTATGGCCCTATTTTTCGTGACAGTGGGAGGATTTTTGGCCCCATTGTTGGTGACAGTAGGAGGATTTGTGCCCCATTGTTGGTGACAATGGGAGGATTTGTGCCCCATTGTTGGTGTTAGTAGAAAGAGCCGCAAGAGCCGCATACAGGCAAGCAAAGGGCTGCCTCTGGCCCCAGGGCCGCAGTTTGGAGACCACTGGTGTAGACCACAAATGTTTTTTGTGCCCCCTCCAGCCACTAATGCCATTTCTCAGATGCCCACTTAACAGCAAAAAGTTTGGGGCTTCAGTGTGTGTAGCCTGCTGCCCTCTCACAGAGCTTATACAGTTTGGCCCCCTGCTAGGAAGATACTTGATTACAAGGCGCCCAGGGAAATGTACGAGGGACTTGTTCACGCCGATGTTTTGTTGGGTCGAGGTCGTTTTTACGAGGGGCGGAATTTTCTGGAGCCAATCATATTTAGGGTCACTTTAATTATTTTATCACTAAAATGCATTTAATCTTATATCTTCACCTAGCCATTGAGGCAGAGGACATGGGCATATAAGGGATCGGGTCTGTGGACCAATATGGCCGGAAATCCATTCTTTTGTGTAATGCCCATGGTAAGGTTAGGCCTAACAACATTGTAAATTTGGAAAAATTGTGAGAGGTTTCCATGTGCAAGGTCTGGGAAGAGTTGAATTTGGGAGCGAATCAAATAGATTGGTTTGCTCCACAATTAATTGATATAGATGAATATAGATGATATTTTCCACAAAAAACTTTTTTTTTTTTTTTAGACACGAAAAACTGTTTAAAAAAGTCAAGGGGCGTTCTATTTGCTGTTTGCACCTTAATTCCAGGTTGGGCAGTGAATGGGGGAAGTACCAGTGCCACCGAATCCGTGGGCTGCCAATCAAGCAAATCCAGAAGGACACTGCGGGTTCTACAGGCCTGTGCGCAAATTCTTGGTGGCTGCGGGGTTCTACTAGTGCTAGCCACCTCACCAGCTTGGACTGCACTTCTGTGCGGGGCCGCTATCAGGGGGGTACAGGAAGTACACCTATACGGGGCCCGACCGCACAGGAAGAGGAAGCGCTGGCATGTGTAATTGAAATGTAAATGTCGGCAGCACCCCCCAGTTTACCAACTACTTCAACGGATGTGATCCTTGAAGTAGGGCGGCGGCGACACCCCCCCCCCGTAAGTGGATGACAGTAACCCCCCCGCTTAACAACTTTAGTGGATGTCAGTACAATAATCCTCAGTGTCCAGCGGCAGCCCCCCCAATCCCCCCCACCCTGCTTAACAACTACAGTGGATGTCAGTCCAGTAATCTTCGCAGTCTGGCGGCAGCTCCCCACTCCCCCCTCCGCAACAACTTTAGTGAATGTCAGTACAATAGTCCATGTTGTTTGGTAGCAGCTCCCCCCGCTCAACAACATCAGTGGATGTCAGTACAATAATCCTTGGTGTCCGGCGGCAGCTCCCCCCCACCCCTTTGCTTATCAACTTCCGTGCATGTCAGTACAGTAATCCTCTGTGCCCAGTGGCGGCCCACCGCTCAACAACTTTAGTGGATGTCAGTACAGTAATCCTCATTGTCCGGCAGCAGCACCCCCCTGCTTATCAACTTCAGTGGATGTCGGTACAGTAATTCTAGTAATTCTCATGGTCCGGCGGCAGCACCACGGCCCCCCTGCTTATCAACTTCAGTGGGTGTCAGCACAATAATCTTCGGTGTCGAGCGGCAGCCCCCCCCCACGCTTAACTACTTCAGTAGATGTCAGTACAGTAACACTCGTTGTCCGGCGGCGCACCCCCCCCCCTGCTTATCAAATTCAGTGGATGTCAGTACAGTAATCTTTGGTGTCAAGCGCCCCCCCCCCCCCCCACTTATCAAAATTAGTGGATGTCAGTACAGTAATCTTTGGTGTCCAGCGGCAGCTCCCCCCCCGCTCAACAAAACAACTTCAGTGGATGTCAGTACAGTAATCCTCTGTGTCTGGCGGCAGCTCCCCACCCCCCCCCGCTCAACAACTTCAGATGATGTCAGTACCTTAATCCTCGGTGTCCGGCGACAGCTCCCCCCCCCCCCCCCCGCTTAATAACTTTAGTGGATGTCACTACAATAATCCTCGATGGCCGGTGGCAGCACACCCCCCCCCCCCCCCACTTCTCTGCTCCAGAGGGCCCTGCTTCTGTGTAAAATGCCAGGATGTACAAGTCCGCTGGTGCTCACCGGTTCACCAAAAGATAGTGCGGAACTAATACTTGGACCCTGCTGTATATGCTGTATATCAGCTCCTCTGGGTGGGTCGTGTAAGTCAGTGGTTCTCAACCCTGTCCTCAAGTACCCCCAACAGGCCATGATTTGAGAATTTTTCTTAGATAAAATAGCTGTCCCAAATACCAAGCCAGTGACTGATTTACCTTAAAGCCCCTGCGCCAGATAAAGGAAAACCTGCAAACATGGCCTGTTGGGGGTACTTGAAGACAGGGTTAAGAGTGAGACCCATTGGTGTAAGTTTGTAAAAGCACAAATTTCCTCCACTCATGAATGCATTTGTTCTGACATGTCGATTTTTATTTATTTATTTTCCTATTTTTATATTTCTTAGGTGATGCTGACCCCATTATGGACATATCTACAGCAGGTTTCATCAGTACAAGTGTATAGATCCCCATCAGAGATCTACTGATCTGTAATAATGGAAGAGGAATTCATCACATACAGAACACTCATCACTATTATTCATCATTTAGCCAAAGTTTAGAACCGTTGTTTCTTACTTGTATTGTAAATACTTTTCGAAAAACCGCACCTTTATGGTAATGATCTGTTATTTATTTCTTTTATTATTTGTGTGTTTGGCTTTCTGAGAACTTATTACCATTCCCATTGTTCCCCACCCAACCCCAAGTGTCCGTATTGTCTGCGGGTCCCCTGCGGTGAGATATTGGAAGGGAAATGTTTACGCCGACTCCTTATATCTGAGTCTGTGTGGGGCCCTATTGTACAAACCATCCCAGGGGCCCCCGTGTCCCCCCAACAATCTTGTTTTTAGAATCAATCGTGTTTCATAACATTCCTGGTTTATGCATTATTGTAAAGCAATTTCAATGAATTGAAGCCTTTTCTGGCACTTTTTATTTACATGCAACATTATCGATATATATCTATATAGATAGGATATCAATAGATAGATAGATAGATAGATAGATAGATAGATAGATAGATAGATAGATAGATAGATATCGATAGATAGATAGATAGATAGATAGATAGATAGATAGATAGATAGATAGATAGATAGATAGATAGATAAGATAGATAGATAGATAGATAGATAGATAGATAGATAGATAAGATAGATAAGATAGATAGATAGATACATAGATAGATAGATAGATAGATAGATAGATAGATAGATAGATAGATAGATAGATAGATAAGATAGATAAGATAGATAGATAAGATAGATAGATAAGATAGATAGATAGATAGATAGATAGATAGATAGATAGATATATAGATAGATAAGATAGATAGATAAAATAGATAAGATAGATAAGATAGATAGATAAATAGATAAGATAGATAGATAGATAGATAGATAGATAGATAGATAGATAGATAGATAGATAGATAGATAGATAGATAGATAGATAAGATAGATAGATAGATAGATAGATAGATATATAGATAGATAAGATAGATAGATAAGATAGATAGATAAGATAGATAGAAATATAGATAGATCCGATAGATAGATAGATAGATAGATAGATAGATAAGATAGATAAGATAGATAGATAGATAGATAGATAGACAAGATAGTTAAGATAGAGAGATAGATAGATAGATAAGATAAGATATCTATCTATCTATCTATCTATCTAGATATATATCGATAGACCGCAAATTGAGAAGCGGGGGGGGGGGGGGCTAATTGACAAAATAGATAGACAGATAAATAGATAGATATATATCGTATCTATCGATATATATCTATATAGATAGGATATCTATCTATCTATTGATATCCTATCTATATAGATATATATCGATAGATAAGATATATATCTATCTATTTATCTGTCTATCTGGGCATCTGGGGACCTCCAGGCCCTTTAATAAAAATAAAAAAAGGGGGGTTGCCATCCGGGGCCCTGGGGACCTCTGGGCCCTTTAATAAAAAGAAAGAAAAAAAATATATATCAAAAAAATATATATTTTTTTTTTATAAAGGGGGGGGGGGGTTGCCATCCGGGGCCCTAAAATATATATAGAACTTTTTTTTTTTTTTTTTATAAAAAAAATAATGGGGTTGCCATCCGGGCCCCTTAAAAAACAAAAGAAAAAAAAAAGGTGGGGGGTTGCCATCCGGGGCCCTGAAATATATATAGAACATTTTTTTTTATAAACATTTTTTTTAAAAATGGGGTTGCCATCCGGGCCCCTTACAAAAAAAAGGGGGGGTTGCCACCCGGGCCCCTTACAGGTGTACTGCCTGTACCCCCCTGATGGCGGCCCTAAATGTATTGATGGATCTATAGTACCTTCATCCAAAAAAAATTGAGGTCGGATTATTTGGTCCCCAACCAAAAATTCCGAAAGGTAGGGGCTACTGGACTATCTCGATATTTCCTCGTTGGCTCTAAAAACTGGTATCGGGATGATGGGCCAGATTCAGAGAGAATTAGATTAGCGTAGAGTATCAGAAATACTCTACGCCGCCGTTTTTTACCTGGCTCTACATGGAATCCCGGTAGATTTTGTCCAGTAAACGACGGCGGCGTAGTGTATTTCTCCCGGCGCAATCCATCTACGCGATTAGGGGGCGTGAAGCATTTAAATTAGGCGCGTTCCCGCAGCGAACGAACTGCGCATGCTCCGTTCAGAAATTTCCCGCCGTGCATTGCGCGAAATCACGTCGTTACGTCTTTTCTTTTTGAGTAGCGTCGTTTACAGACATTCCTATTCCCGAACGAGTTACGTAAAAAAAAAAATTAAATTTGACGCGGGAACGACGGCCATACTTAACATGGGCTACGCACCGTTAGACCAGCAAATAGCTGGTCTAACAGTACGTAGCAAAAAAATGACGTGAGCGATTGTGAAGGCCGCTCGTATCTTCGTGGATCGCCGTAAAAAGTCATTTGCATATCCCGACGCTGAAAACGACGCGGACTCCTCCCAGCGGCCGCAAAAATATTGCAGCGTAGATCCGAAGGCTTACGATGACGTAAGCCTCTCGGATCGAAGCCCGAAGCCGCCGTATCATGGTTTGAGGATTCAAACTAGTGATACAGCGCGCGAAATTTGAAATTACTCCTGTCTAACACCAGTTAGACAGGCGTAATCGCTCTCTGAATCTGGGCCGATGTCTTTAGCTGTAGGCACCATCCCGGTATGACTACTTGAAGACCAGAGACATATCGGTACATTGGGTGGCAAATAGTTAACCAAGATAGTCCAGTACCCCTTACCTTTTGGAATTTTTGGTTGGGGACCAAAGAATTCTTTATGCACCAGATTGGGTGTCCCGGTGGAACTGGGGGGGGGGGGGGAATACATCTCTTCCTGTTGCTTGTCCCTTCATCCCAAAAATTGGACAAAAGAAGGTCAGATTATTTGGTCCCCAACCAAAAATTCAGCAAGGTAGGGGCTACTGGACTATCTTGATATGTGTACCAAGATAGTCCAGTAGCACTTACTTTTTGGAATTTTTGGTTGGGGACCAAATAATCCTTTATACACCAGATTGAGTGTCCCCGTGGGGCTTGGGGGGGCATCCCTTCCTGTTCCTTGTCAAAGCAATCCAGCGACTAGTTAGTTTTACTAGAGAGCCGATCGTTGGCTCTAAAAACTGGTATCGGGATGATGTCTACAGCTGTAGGCACCATCCCGGTATGACCACTTGAAGACCAGAGACATATCGGTACATTGCTAAAAGGTTGAGGCTACTGGACTATCTCGATATTTGTACCAAGATAGTCCAGTAGCCCTTAACTTTCTGAATTTTTGGTTGGGGGACCAAATAATCCTTTATACACCAAATTGGGTGTCCCCGTGGGACTGGGGGGGACATGCTATATGTTGCTTGTAAAAGCAATCCAGCAACTAGCTAGTTTTACAAGAGAGCCGATCGTTGGCTCTAAAAACTGGTATTGGGATGATGTCTTTAGCTGTAGGCACCATCCCGGTATGACCACTTGAAGACCAGAGACATGTCGGTACGTTGGGTGGAAAGTGGTTAAACTCTTCCCGGCACATTGTCTCTCCATACAGTGACCTTGGGTACCTTCTACAATACGGTTCCCGTTCTGTCCCCATAATTCTATTATATAAAAGTATATTGGGTGCCAAGTGGAATCTACGGTACTCTGCACGGACCACCCATCCACTGCTCCTTCCTGACATTCCTCCTTATGAAGTCTATTGGGCTTCCAATTAATGGAGGAACATTCGAGAGGAAAGATCTTAGTTGTTCTTCCAGGGTTACGTTTTCCCATGTTACAGTAATGCGCAGTTCCATCCTTCATGTTATTCCCAATGGATTCCACTTTGAAAATCGTGAAGTTCGCACACAAAATATTCAATGTGACTGTTCGGGATTTTTTGAAGCCCACAAAACATTTAGAACAACCTTTCTCAATCTTTTCAACACAGAGGAAGCCTTGAAATAGTTCTCCGGTCTCGGGGAACCCCTGCTAGAAATTAGAAATCTACAACTTGTGATACATTTGTGTGATGGTCGGCGGGAAGAATGGTCGTTATACTTGTTGTCATTGGGACAAATTACCCCCTTATAGATGGCTAAAAAGTTCAATGGTGTCAGTGGGAACTTATTTGAGAGGCAGAAATTGCCCAATGCTGAAGAAACCCCTAGAAACCTCTGGAGGAACCCTAGGGTTTCATGGAACCCTGGTTGAGAATCACTGATTTAGAACGTCTAATGATCGAGCCTTTCGAACAAATTTTTTAGAAATGTTTCGACCCATCTATGGCCACCTTTTAGAAGACCCAGTGGCTATACAGCCCCCCAATCACTTCTACAGAGCGTGGACGGGGCCCCCCCTCCAGCCACATCCTGCTGCAGTTACCGGGCACTACCGAGCGACCAGAGAACCAGGGATCACCGCCGTTCAGTGTGCTGAGGTGAGGCCTGTACATTTGTACCTTCCTCCCCTCTATCATGTAAGAAACCAGACCCAAACAGGATTTTCTCACTTCCAGTTTGCTTGACATTACCGACTTTTTACAGCATCCGATCACACCGATCACATACTTTGGAGGCCAGAGGAGAGATATGGTCTCTGATAGAGCCTAGATCTTTCCATTAGGGGACCTGTCATGGTCCATTTTATCACAAGGGATGTTGTTAATCCTTTGTGATAGCGATAAAGTTGATAAAGAAAAAAAATGAAAGGGGCAGTGAACATTTTTTTTTAAATAAAAATATTAAAAAACGATTAATAAATTACTGGATTTTAAGAAATTCAATAAAAAAATTACATGAATAAATTATAAATAATAAAAATGTAAAGCGCTCCCAATCCCCCCTCACAATTTTAAAAGAAAAACAAATTAAGGGGCAGTAAATATTTTTTTTTAAATAAAATAAATAAAAAAACTATTAAATAAATTACTAAATATTAAGAAATTCAATAAAAAAATGACATAAATGAATTATAAATAATAAAAATGTAAAGCGCTCCTAATCCTGCATTGCAATTTTAAAAGAAAAAAAAATGAAAGGGGCAGTGAACTTTTTTTTAAATAAAATAAATAATAAACTATTTTAAAAATTACTAAATATTAAGAAATTCAATGATAAAATTCCATAAATAAATTATAAATAATAAAAATGGAAAGCGCTCCTAATCTCCGCTTGCAAAAGAAAAAAATTTATGAAAGGGGCAATGAACATTTTTTTTAAATACAATAATTAATCAACTACGCGTAGCGTATAGTTGTATAGTTGTCGGCTTAAGCCGATGTTAGTCAAAGTAGGTGGAAGTGGGCTGGAATTTTGGCGTGCTATATTAAAATGAAGCGTGACCCCATGCAAATGATGGGCTGAGCTTCAAAAAACGAACTGCGCATGCGTCGTCTCTTGGACACATCCCAGTGCGCATGCTCACAGTTACGTCGAAATAGCTGCCTAAGATACGTCAATACACTGCCTACGACGTGAGCGTAACCTACGCCCAGCCCTATTCACGTACAACGTAAACGATGTAACATACAACGGCTGTTCCCTGGTCCATACCTTTGCATGGGTTGCGCCACTTATATGGGGAATAACTTTACGCCGGACGTAACCCTTACGCAAACCGCGTATCTTTTCTTTTTTTTTTAACTGCGTATGCGCTGCCCGTGGACGTATCCCAGTGCGCATGCTCCAAATTACGCCGCAAATACATTGGTTTTCGACGTGAACGTAACTTACGCAAAGCCCTGTTCGCGAACGAGTTACGCAAACCACGTAAACGACGGAAAAAACGACGCTGTCCCGATGTCCATACTTAACATTGCGTACGCCGGACCTACGCAAAGTTACCCCTCATAAAGCAGGTGTAACTTTACGCTTACGCAAACTACATAAAATACGACGATCGGGCGCAAGTACGTTCGGGAATCAGTGTATCTACCTCATTTGCATATTCAACACGGCTAATCGACGGAAGCGCCCCCTAGCGGCCAGCGTATAATTGCACACAATTATACGCCGGCGTAGGCTAGTTACCTTGTCGGAAGAAGCCTATTTTTTCTACGTATCTGCATTTGAGAATCGGCGTAACAATACGCCGGCGCAGATTTGAAATTACGGTGGCGTTTTTGAGAATCTGGCGCCGATTGCGTCCAGCGTAACTATACGCACACAATACGCTGGCGTAGGCAAGTGTCGGGCGGCTGAAGCCTTGTTTTACGACGTATGTAGCTTTGTGAATCGGCGCAAGGATACCGACGGGGCACATTTGTACTTACGATGGCGTATCTTTAGATACGTCGGCGTAAGTCCGTCGTGAATCCGGGCCACAATGTTCTGTGTAATTTTCGAGCAAAAAAATAAAAGATTTGATTTTTCCACATATGTGAGAAGTGTTAGGATTGGCCTAGGGGGTATTTTTCCACATATGTGAGAAGAGTTAGGATTGGCCTAGGGGGTATTTTTCCACATATGTGAGAAGAGTTAGGATTGGCCCGGGGGTGGGGGTGTGGTCAAAGCGAACCAGTCCTGGCTGAGTCTCCATTGTTTTGTTTGTTGTTGGGTGGGACCATTGAGTTTTTTTTTGTCTTTCAGTTTTGTTTTGTGACCTTTAAATGTCCTTTGTCCTCACACTGGCCCCACTCTTTGTCCTTGTCCTGTGGAGGAACCTCACAACTGGTTTTGGAGATTAAGGAACTTTCTTCATTTCTGTCTCTTCTATCAGCGAATGGCGTCCTCAGACCTGAGAGCGGAGCTGGATTGTCCTGTCTGCCTGAACATTTATACGGATCCCGTCATGTTGAGATGTGGACACAACTTCTGCCGGGTCTGCATTGACCGTGCGTTGGATACACAGGAGGAGTCCGGATGTTATTCCTGTCCTCAGTGCAGGAGGAAATTCCGGGAGAGACCTCCACTTCAAAGAAATATCGCTCTGCGGAACATCACTCAGCATTTCCAGTCTTCTCAGCCGCCACAACCAGAGACCGGCATCTCCTGCACTTACTGCATTTTTTTTTCCGTACCCGCCGTGAAAACATGTCTGCATTGTGAGGCTTCTCTATGTGATGACCACCTGAGAGTCCACAGCAAGTCATCAGAACACGTGTTACGTGTCCCCACCAGCACCCCGGAGAACAGGAAGTGCCCCGTCCATAACAAGGTCATGGAGTATTACTGCACCGAGGACTCTACTGGTGTCTGTATCGCCTGCGTTATAACCGGAGAACATCGGGGACACCAGGTGGAGACCTTGGAAGAGGCCTTCGTAAAGAAGAAAGAGAAGGTCCTCCATGATGGAGGTGATCCGTTTGGAATCTCACATATGATCAGCACAGGTTTAGCGAGTATAATGACCAAATTCATTCCGGGGATCTATATACAGGAAGCTGGAGACATTTTATTGGACGAGGACACGGCTCATAATGATGTCTGTATCTCATATGATAAGAAGATGGCCTCCATCTCAGGTACCCACCATAATCGCCCAGATAATGACGTGAGGTTTATGAAATATCATCAGGTCTTCGGCAGTCGGGGTTTCTCCTCAGGGAGACAATTCTGGGAAGTGGATGTCCGAGGATCCAGTAAGTGGAGAATCGGGATGTGTTACGCCGGTACAGCCAGGGACGGGGATGGCTCCTTGCTTGGATGTAATGACGTGTCCTGGGGTTTGCACCGTTGGGATGAAGACTATAAGGCCATATATGACACGGATGAGATCGAACTCCCTGACAATCTTCATGGTAACAAAGTCCGGGTATACCTGGACTATGAGGCCGGACAGATCTCCTTCTATTTACGTGACCCTGTCCGCCACCTCCACACCTTCACCGCCACCTTCACCGAGCCCCTCTATCCTGTGTTATGTGTAGTAGAGGGTTCTATAACAATATGAGGGGCACTAGATGTGAGAAATCTGCCTAGAGATGGGTGAACTCATAGGGTTGGGGGATTCTCAATGGTGGAATATTTATTTTCTTGTTTTTTTTATATTTATTTCATCTCCCTGATCACAGCAACTGGCTGCAAACCTACCCTGGGCCACCAATCCGGCACAGGTCTGACCACCAGACATTTTCTGCAGTCCTTTTTTTTGCGCACACGTTTGTTTGATACTTTTTTCACATGTTTTTTTATGCTATTTGCGTTTACATTTTTTATGCCTTTTTTTGACAATTTGTTGTTGTACTACATTCACAAATTTTTTGACTCGGGTTTGTGTTTTTTTATGTTTTTTTTTTTTTTTTTTTTTGACCATTTGTTGTAGTACTCTATTTATGCGTTTTTGACTCGTTTTGCATTTTTATGTTTTTGTTGTTTGTTTTTTTGACAATTTGTTGTTGTAGTATATGTTTTTTTTTTTTTACAAATTTTTGACTTGTTTTGCATTTTTATGCAAAATGCTCGAAAAAACATACTACAACATATGTGTTCTATGCATTTGGCATTTGTATGCCCTTTTTGACAATTTATTGTTGGGCAGATTAAAAAAAAATGCAAAATGAGTCAAAAAACGCGTAACAAATGCTTAAAAAACGCGCTTTTTATGCATTTTATTGACAATTTTTTCATTAAAAAATGCGTCACAAAAAAAAATGCAAAATGCAATGAAAAACATACTACAACATAGTTCTTTATGCATTTTTCATTTTTTATGCTTTTTTTGCAAAAAAAATGCATACAAAACATACTACAACATGTTTTTTATGCATTTTTTTTGGACAATTTGTTATTGGGCAGATTAAAAAAATGCAAAATGAGTCAAAAATGCATAACAAATGATTAAAAAACACACTTGTTATGCATTTTATTGACAATTTTTTTTTAAATGCAATAAAATACTACAACATATGTTTTTTTTTTTTTAATGCATTTTGCATCTTTTGCATCTTTTATTATTTTTTTGTTAATTTGTTGTTGGGCAGATTAAAAGATATGCGAAATGAAAAAGTTGCATCACAAACTCAGTTTTTATGCATTTTATTGATTTTTTTTTTGCCCAAAAATATGCAAAATGCAATAAAATGCATAAAAACATACTACAATATATGTTTTTTATGCATTTTGCACTTTTTATAGTTTTTTTGACAATTTGCTGTTAACAAACGCATAACAAGTTCGTCAAAAATTATTTTATGTATTTTGTTTACTTGTTTGCCAAAAAAAACTACAGCTTATGTTTTTTTTATGCATTTTGCATTGTTTATGCTTTTTTGACAATTTTTCTGAAAAAAAATAAGCAAAATGCAATAAAATGCATAAAAAACATACTACAACATATTTTTTTATGCACTTTGCATTTTGTATTTATTTTTTTGTCAATTTGTTGTTGGGCAGAATAAAAAAATGTGAAACAAGTCAAAAACGCATAAAAAATGCGTAAAAAAAAAAACGTAATACATGCTTTCATGTCTCCATCGAAAGTCTAAGGGCGCAGTTTTGCGTTTAAAAAAAGTCCCTGACCCTTTCCAAAAATGCAGTAGCGGAAAAAACAAAAAAAGCATAGATGTGAACGTGTCCCGTAGGTGTATTTGCAAAAAGCACCAAAAATGCATAGGTGTGAACCAGATCTTAATTATTTATTTCTCTTGTTTAAAATGACACTTTAGGGGTCTATTTTATATATATATATATATATATATATATATATATATATATATATATATATATATATATATATATATATATATATATATATAAAATCAAATCTGTCTACCCAATCTGCATGTACATTCATTCTATATGAATTAGGCAAACAATGAATGTTCTTAGGCTATTTCCTCTTCTGTACGAATGTTCTTTTATTTTGGGCAGTAGTAAAACACCACATTATGGCCACTGGGTGGCACTGAGGAGTCGAAGAAATAAATACATCGTTATAACAATGTAACAATTCTAGAGAACACTAAAGGGAATTGGCAAATACATTTACAACATTCATTTTTCTACTTCATTCTAGCAGAGAGTGAATGAACATGACAATTCACTGGATGAATGGCTATGCACGGTTTTATCATTTGACTGCTATAATTATTATTCTCGAATAAGGCATTGTAAAGTTTTTTTTTTTAGAAATGAAATAAAAGTTTTTTTTTGTTCAAAATTTGTGTTTTTTTTATTTTTATACATTTTATTGATTGCAACACTGTGGCTTTTATTTGTTTTAATTGGTAACGGATATCTATTGATTTAAAAAAATAAATATATCATTATTATAAAAAAAAAGTAGTAAAAAAACAAAACGTAAAAAAAAATTAAAAAAATTAAAAAACAAAACAAAAACGTAAATAAAAAAAGAAAAATGTGGCTGTATATTTGTTACTATTATTATAACCTACCACCAGAAAACAACCCGAATGTAATCCTCCTGGTGATGGCAGAGATTCCACATATGTGTATATTAGCTGTTGGTTGTACCCGTAGTACAGACAAGTGTGGGTAGTTTGCTTTTTTAGCCTACTTAGAATTTACTAATTTACTAAGATTGGAGCTCACAGAATGTGGTGTAGCTGTGCACAGTAACCAATCAGATTCTCACGTCGGCTTTATCAGTTAAGCCCTTGACAATAAAACCTCAAAGCTGATTGGTTACTGTGCACCAATCTTAGGAAATCTCCCCTACTGACACTGACACTAATTGAAAAAACATACAGTATATATAAGGCTTACATGCAAGTTATTGTCCTAAAAAGTGTCCTTCCCCAGGGGACATGTATCAATGCAAATTTTTTATTTTTTTTTAAAAAAGGCAGTTTTTTCGGGAGCAGTGATTTTAACAATGCTTAAAATGAATCAATAAAAGTGAAATATTCCTTTAAATTTCGTATCTGGGGGGTGTCTATAGTATGTCTGTGAAGCAGCGCATGTTTCCCGTGCTTAGAACTGTCCCTGCACAAAGTGTAATTTCTGAAGGAAGAAAAGTCATTTAAAACTACTTATAATGAATTGTCGTCTCCCGGCAATATAGATAGAAATCATTGAAAAAAATATGCCCACCCCCCCACCAGTCCATTACCAGGCCCTTTGGGTCTGGTATGAATATTAAGGGGAACCCCACATCAAAATTGAGTGGGTGTCCGCCCCCCCCCAAATCTATACCAGGACCTCCAGGTCTGGTATGGATATTAAGGGAAACCCTGTGCCATTTAAAAAAAAAATGGTGTAGGGGTCCCCCACAAAATCCATATCAGACCCTTATCTGAGCATGCAACCTGGCAGGATGCAGGAAAAAGGGGGGGGGGAGAGAGCGCCCCCCTCCTGAACTGCACCAGGCCACATGCCCTCAACATGGGGAGGTAGTTCTAGGGTCCCCCCCAAAACACCTTGTCGCTTTGTTGATGAGGACAAGGACATAAGGGCCTCTTCCCCACAACCCTTGCCCGGTGGTTGTAAGGCCACCCAGTGACGTAAACGGGTGACCATGCCCCATTCTGATGTCACATACCGTCAGAGGGGGTGGGGCCATCCGTGTATGTCACTGGGTGGCCCGGCCCTTAGCTATATAAAGGCTGGCATTGCAAAAAAATAATTGCTCTCATTCATTAAACTATGTACCACTGCCGTATAAGCAGCCTTATGTAGTGTGGGGTGTCGCCTCAGCCTTTGTCTTTGGCCAATCATGTCTCTCACAGCAGAGCGCGCTGTGATTAGCCAAAGCATGCAGGTCGGTTGCATGCTTTGGCCAATCAGCAGCCGTCAATGCACTGCAATCTTGCCGTTCATTATGGGGCGTTCCGCCCCTACCACCCCTGCCTGTGTCTATCCCCCTACCATCCCTGCCTGTGTCTACCCCCCCTACCACCCATACCTGTGCCTATTCCCCCTACCATCACTGCCTGTGTCTTACCCCCCTACCCCACCTGCCGGTGTCTAAACCCCCCCTACCACCCCTGCCTGTGTCTAAACCCCCCCCCCACCACCCATACCTGTGCCTATTCCCCCTACCATCACTGCCTGTGTCTTACCCCCCTACCCCACCTGCCGGTGTTTAAACCCCCCCTCCTACCACCCCTGCCTGTGTCTAAACCCCTCACCACCCATACCTGTGCCTATCCCCCCTACCATCACTGCCTGTGTCTTACCCCCCTACCCCACCTGCCTGTGTATAAACCTCCCCTACCACCCCTGCCTGTGTCTAAAACCCCCCCCCACCACCCATACCTGTGCCTATTTCCCCTACCATCACTGCCTGTGTCTTACCCCCCTACCACACCTGCCTGTGTCTAAACCCCCCCTACCACCCCTGCCTGTGTCTAAACCCCCCCCCCCACCACCCATACCTGTGCCTATTTCCCCTACCATCACTGCCTGTGTCTTACCCCCCTACCCCACCTGCCTGTGTCTAAACCCCCCCTACCACCCCTGCCTGTGTCTAAACCCCCCCCCCCCCCTACCACCCATACCTGTGCCTATTTCCCCTACCATCACTGCCTGTGTCTTACCCCCCTACCCCACCTGCCTGTGTCTAAACCTCCCCTACCACCCCTGCCTGTGTCTAAAACCCCCCCCCACCACCCATACCTGTGCCTATTTCCCCTACCATCACTGCCTGTGTCTTACCCCCCTACCACACCTGCCTGTGTCTAAACCCCCCCTACCACCCCTGCCTGTGTCTAAACCCCCCCCCCACCACCCATACCTGTGCCTATTTCCCCTACCATCACTGCCTGTGTCTTACCCCCCTACCCCACCTGCCTGTGTCTAAACCCCCCCTACCCCACCTGCCTGTGTCTAAACCCCCCTACCACCCCTGCCTGTGTCTAAACCCCCCCCTACCACCACCCATACCTGTGCCTATTTCCCCTACCATCACTGCCTGTGCCTTACCCCCCTACCACACCTGCCTGTGTCTAAACCCCCCCTACCACCCCTGCCTGTGTCTAAACCCCCCCCCCACCACCCATACCTGTGCCTATTTCCCCTACCATCACTGCCTGTGTCTTACCCCCCTACCACCCCTGCCTGTGTCAATCCCCCCCCTGCCATCCCTGCTGCCTGTGTCTAAACCCCCCTAGCACCCATGAGTGTCTCTCAACCCCCTGCAAACCCCCCTACCCAGTACCCATCCTTGCCTGTGTCTAAACCCCCCTACCATCCCTGCCTGTGTCTAAAGCCCATCACCATTGTTGCATGTAAATCTGACTTCCTGGACGGGGGGGGGGGGTTGTGGTGTTTAATTTCTGGGCCCAGGCAGCACAATGTCTCTAAATACCCCCACACCCCACCTAACCCCAATACCCCCCTCACCCCGCTGTCAGGCCATATGAGGTATGGACCTGACTGAAAGAGTTAAAACCATAAAATAAATATATAACAGAGAGATTGGACCCGTCCGGCAAAGAATAGACACAGCAGAAGCACTTGGCTGTGATTGGACGTTGTGACTGTAGTAAGTCTGGTGAATTTTGTAATAGCGGTGTATTATTATCATTTATTTTATGAACAAATCATATTATTACACCTTCTATGCTCCTGATGAAGCCAGAACACCGGGAAACATGTAGAGCAGCTTCACAAGGATGGAGGAAACCCCCCAGCCCCCACTGTGATATACTTTTCTGGACTGTCACACCAGACCAGTGCGGCAAGCAACAATTTTACTGACCACTGCCACACCAGTCCCAGTGTCACCATGTCAGTCCCAGTGTCACCGAACCCATCCCAGTGTCACCACACCAGTCCAGTTCCATTATCATCACACCAGAATTAGTGTCACCACACCAGTCCCTATGTCACCATACCAGTCCCAGTGTCAGCACACCCATCCCAGTGTCACCACAAAAGTACCAATGTCAACTGACTAGTATATACCAGCAACAGTGTTCCTCATCACCGCCGCCCAAACCAGTCCCAGTGTTACCACACCAGTATTAGTGTCACCACACCAGTCCCAGTGTCACCGCACCCATCCCAGTGTCACCACACCAGTCCCAGTGTTACCACACCAGTATTAGTGTCACCACACCAGTCCCAGTGTCACCACACCAGTCCCAGTGTTACCACACCAGTATTAGTGTCACCACACCAGTCCCAGTGTTACCACACCAGTATTAGTGTCACCACACCAGTCCCAGTGTCACCGCACCCATCCCAGTGTCACCACACCAGTTCCATTATCATCACACCAGAATTAGTGTTACCACACCAGTCCCTATGTCACCATGCCAGTCCCAGTGTCAGCACAACAAGAATTAGTGTCACCACACCAGTCCCAGTGTCACCACACCAGTCCCAGTGTCACCATGTCAGTCCCAGTGTCAGCACAACAAGAATTAGTGTCACCACACCAGTCCCAGTGTCACCACACCAGTCCCAGTGTCACCATGTCAGTCCCAGTGTCACCGCACCCATCCCAGTGTCACCACACCAGGTCCATTATCATCACACCAGAATTAGTGTTACCACACCAGTCCCAGTGTCACCATGTCAGTCCCAGTGTCAGCACACCAGAATTAGTGTCACCATACCAGTCCCAGTGTCACCATGCCAGTCCCAGTGTCACCATGTCAGTCCCAGAGTCAGCACACCAGAATTAGTGTCACCACACCAGTCCCAGTGTCACCATGTCAGTCCCAGTGTCAGCACACCAGAATTAGTGTCACCACACCAGTCCCAGTCTCACCATGTCAGTCCCAGAGTCAGCACACCAGAATTAGTGTCACCATACCAGTCCCAGTGTCACCATGTCAGTCCCAGTGTCAGCACACCAGAATTAGTGTCACCACACCAGTCCCAGTCTCACCATGCCAGTCCCAGTGTCACCATGTCAGTCCCAGTGTCAGCACACCAGAATTAGTGTCACCATACCAGTCCCAGTGTCACCATGCCAGTCCCAGTGTTACCACACCAGTATAAGTGTCACCACACCAGTCCCAGTGTCACCACACCAGTCCCAGTGTTACCACACCAGTATTAGTGTCACCACACCAGTATTAGTGTCACCACACCAGTCCCAGTGTCACCACACCAGTCCCAGTGTTACCACACCAGTATTAGTGTCACCACACCAGTCCCAGTGTTACCACACCAGTATTAGTGTCACCACACCAGTCCCAGTGTCACCACACCAGTCCCAGTGTTACCACACCAGTATTAGTGTCACCACACCAGTCCCAGTGTCACCGCACCCATCCCAGTGTCACCACACCAGTTCCATTATCATCACACCAGAATTAGTGTTACCACACCAGTCCCTATGTCACCATGCCAGTCCCAGTGTCAGCACAACAAGAATTAGTGTCACCACACCAGTCCCAGTGTCACCACACCAGTCCCAGTGTCACCATGTCAGTCCCAGTGTCACCGCACCCATCCCAGTGTCACCACACCAGGTCCATTATCATCACACCAGAATTAGTGTCACCATACCAGTCCCAGTGTCACCATGCCAGTCCCAGTATCAGCACACCAGAATATGTGTCACCACACCAGTCCCAGTGTCACCATGTCAGTCCCAGAGTCAGCACACCAGAATTAGTGTCACCATACCAGTCCCAGTGTCACCATGCCAGTCCCAGTGTCACCATGTCAGTCCCAGAGTCAGCACACCAGAATTAGTGTAACCATACCAGTCCCAGTGTCACCATGTCAGTCCCAGTGTCAGCACACCAGAATTAGTGTCACCACACCAGTCCCAGTCTCACCATGCCAGTCCCAGTGTCACCATGTCAGTCCCAGTGTCAGCACACCAGAAATAGTGTCACCATACCAGTCCCAGTGTCACCATGCCAGTCCCAGTGTCAGCACACCAGAATTAGTGTCACCATACCAGTCCCAGTGTCACCATGCCAGTCCCAGTATCAGCACACCAGAATTAGTGTCACCACACCAGTCCCAGTGTCACCATGTCAGTCCCAGAGTCAGCACACCAGAATTAGTGTCACCATACCAGTCCCAGTGTCACCATGCCAGTCCCAGTATCAGCACACCAGAATTAGTGTCACCATACCAGTCCCAGTGTCACCATGCCAGTCCCAGTGTCAGCACACCAGAATTAGTGTCACCATACCAGTCCCAGTGTCACCATGTCAGTCCCAGTGTCAGCACACCAGAATTAGTGTCACCATACCAGTCCCAGTGTCACCATGTCAGTCCCAGTGTCAGCACACCAGAATTAGTGTCACCATACCAGTCCCAGTGTCACCATGCCAGTCCCAGTATCAGCACACCAGAATTAGTGTCACCATACCAGTCCCAGTGTCACCATGTCAGTCCCAGAGTCAGCACACCAGAATTAGTGTCACCATACCAGTCCCAGTGTCACCATGCCAGTCCCAGTATCAGCACACCAGAATTAGTGTCACCATACCAGTCCCAGTGTCACCATGTCAGTCCCAGTGTCAGCACACCAGAATTAGTGTCACCATACCAGTCCCAGTGTCACCATGTCAGTCCCAGTGTCAGCACACCAGAATTAGTGTCACCATACCAGTCCCAGTGTCACCATGTCAGTCCCAGTGTCAGCACACCAGAATTAGTGTCACCATACCAGTCCCAGTGTCACCATGTCAGTCCCAGTGTCAGCACACCAGAATTAGTGTCACCATACCAGTCCCAGTGTCACCATGCCAGTCCCAGTATCAGCACACCAGAATTAGTGTCACCATACCAGTCCCAGTGTCACCATGTCAGTCCCAGAGTCAGCACACCAGAATTAGTGTCACCATACCAGTCCCAGTGTCACCATGCCAGTCCCAGTATCAGCACACCAGAATTAGTGTCACCATACCAGTCCCAGTGTCACCATGTCAGTCCCAGTGTCAGCACACCAGAATTAGTGTCACCATACCAGTCCCAGTGTCACCATGTCAGTCCCAGTGTCAGCACACCAGAATTAGTGTCACCATACCAGTCCTAGTGTCACCATGTCAGTCCCAGTGTCAGCACACCAGAATTAGTGTCACCATACCAGTCCCAGTGTCACCACACCAGCCCCAGTGTCACCGCACCCATCCCAGTGTCACCACACCAGGTCCATTATCATCACACCAGAATTAGTGTCACCACACCAGTCCCAGTGTCACCATGCCAGTCCCAGTGTCAGCACACCAGGTCCATTATCATCACACCAGAATTATGCCTCGTTTCCACTGAGCGGATCGGTTCGGGTCGTTTAGAATGGAACAGGTTAGAATGGTCCGGTCTATTCTGCTGAGCATTTCCACTGCAAATCGGACCATCCGGGACCATACAGGGTTTAGAAAAAAGGCTAGCACGTCCACCAATCAGTGAGATGTATTGTAGGTCCGCCCTAATGGAACCGTTCCATTTTCTATGGACTCACATCTGAAGCAGGACCCTTGCTGGTCCGGTACGGTTCACTTTTATGGCATACTTTCATAATGGAAACACCCAAAATAGCGTACTGTACCGAACCGATCCACTCAGTGGAAACGAGGCATTAGTGTCACCACACCAGTCCCAGTCTCACCATGCCAGTCCCAGTATCAGCACACCAGAATATGTGTCACCACACCAATCCCAGTGTCACCATGCCAGTCCCAGTATCAGCACACCAGAATTAGTGTCACCACACCAGTCCCAGTGTCACCACACCAGTCCCAGTGTCACCATGTCAGTCCCAGTGTCAGCACACCAGAATTAGTGTCACCACACCAGTCCCAGTCTCACCATGCCAGTCCCAGTGTCACCATGTCAGTCCCAGTGTCAGCACACCAGAATTAGTGTCACCATACCAGTCCCAGTGTCACCATGCCAGTCCCAGTGTTACCACACCAGTATTAGTGTCACCACACCAGTCCCAGTGTCACCACACCAGTCCCAGTGTTACCACACCAGTATTAGTGTCACCACACCAGTCCCAGTGTCACCACACCAGTCCCAGTGTTACCACACCAGTATTAGTGTCACCACACCAGTCCCAGTGTCACCGCACCCATCCCAGTGTCACCACACCAGTTCCATTATCATCACACCAGAATTAGTGTTACCACACCAGTCCCTATGTCACCATGCCAGTCCCAGTGTCAGCACAACAAGAATTAGTGTCACCACACCAGTCCCAGTGTCACCACACCAGTCCCAGTGTCACCATGTCAGTCCCAGTGTCACCGCACCCATCCCAGTGTCACCACACCAGGTCCATTATCATCACACCAGAATTAGTGTTACCATACCAGTCCCAGTGTCACCATGCCAGTCCCAGTATCAGCACACCAGAATATGTGTCACCACACCAGTCCCAGTGTCACCATGCCAGTCCCAGTGTCACCATGTCAGTCCCAGTGTCAGCACACCAGAATTAGTGTCACCATACCAGTCCCAGTGTCACCACACCAGTCCCAGTGTCACCATGTCAGTCCCAGAGTCAGCACACCAGAATTAGTGTCACCATACCAGTCCCAGTGTCACCATGTCAGTCCCAGTGTCAGCACACCAGAATTAGTGTCACCATACCAGTCCCAGTGTCACCATGCCAGTCCCAGTGTCACCACACCAGTATTAGTGTCACCACACCAGTCCCAGTGTCACCACACCAGTCCCAGTGTTACCACACCAGTATTAGTGTCACCACACCAGTCCCAGTGTCACCACACCAGTCCCAGTGTTACCACACCAGTATTAGTGTCACCACACCAGTCCCAGTGTCACCGCACCCATCCCAGTGTCACCACACCAGTTCCATTATCATCACACCAGAATTAGTGTTACCACACCAGTCCCTATGTCACCATGCCAGTCCCAGTGTCAGCACAACAAGAATTAGTGTCACCACACCAGTCCCAGTGTCACCACACCAGTCCCAGTGTCACCATGTCAGTCCCAGTGTCACCGCACCCATCCCAGTGTCACCACACCAGGTCCATTATCATCACACCAGAATTAGTGTTACCATACCAGTCCCAGTGTCACCATGCCAGTCCCAGTATCAGCACACCAGAATATGTGTCACCATGCCAGTCCCAGTGTCACCATGTCAGTCCCAGTGTCAGCACACCAGAATTAGTGTCACCACACCAGTCCCAGTGTCACCATGTCAGTCCCAGTGTCAGCACACCAGAATTAGTGTCACCACACCAGTCCCAGTCTCACCATGCCAGTCCCAGTGTCACCATGTCAGTCCCAGTGTCAGCACACCAGAATTAGTGTCACCATACCAGTCCCAGTGTCACCATGCCAGTCCCAGTGTTACCACACCAGTATTAGTGTCACCACACCAGTCCCATTGTCACCACACCAGTCCCAGTGTTACCACACCAGTATTAGTGTCACCACACCAGTCCCAGTGTCACCACACCAGTCCCAGTGTTACCACACCAGTATTAGTGTCACCACACCAGTCCCAGTGTCACCGCACCCATCCCAGTGTCACCACACCAGTTCCATTATCATCACACCAGAATTAGTGTTACCACACCAGTCCCTATGTCACCATGCCAGTCCCAGTGTCAGCACAACAAGAATTAGTGTCACCACACCAGTCCCAGTGTCACCACACCAGTCCCAGTGTCACCATGTCAGTCCCAGTGTCACCGCACCCATCCCAGTGTCACCACACCAGGTCCATTATCATCACACCAGAATTAGTGTTACCATACCAGTCCCAGTGTCACCATGCCAGTCCCAGTATCAGCACACCAGAATATGTGTCACCATGCCAGTCCCAGTGTCACCATGTCAGTCCCAGTGTCAGCACACCAGAATTAGTGTCACCACACCAGTCCCAGTGTCACCATGTCAGTCCCAGTGTCAGCACACCAGAATTAGTGTCACCACACCAGTCCCAGTCTCACCATGCCAGTCCCAGTGTCACCATGTCAGTCCCAGTGTCAGCACACCAGAATTAGTGTCACCATACCAGTCCCAGTGTCACCATGCCAGTCCCAGTATCAGCACACCAGAATTAGTGTCACCACACCAGTCCCAGTCTCACCATGCCAGTCCCAGTGTCAGCACACCAGAATTAGTGTCACCATACCAGTCCCAGTGTCACCATGTCAGTCCCAGAGTCAGCACACCAGAATTAGTGTCACCATACCAGTCCCAGTCTCACCATGCCAGTCCCAGTGTCAGCACACCAGAATTAGTGTCACCATACCAGTCCCAGTGTCACCATGCCAGTCCCAGTATCAGCACACCAGAATTAGTGTCACCACACCAGTCCCAGTCTCACCATGCCAGTCCCAGTGTCAGCACACCAGAATTAGTGTCACCATACCAGTCCCAGTGTCACCATGCCAGTCCCAGTGTCAGCACACCAGAATTAGTGTCACCATACCAGTCCCAGTGTCACCATGCCAGTCCCAGTGTCAGCACACCAGAATTAGTGTCACCATACCAGTCCCAGTGTCACCATGCCAGTCCCAGTATCAGCACACCAGAATTAGTGTCACCATACCAGTCCCAGTGTCACCATGCCAGTCCCAGTGTCAGCACACCAGAATTAGTGTCACCATACCAGTCCCAGTGTCACCATGTCAGTCCCAGTGTCAGCACACCAGAATTAGTGTCACCATACCAGTCCCAGTGTCACCATGTCAGTCCCAGTGTCAGCACACCAGAATTAGTGTCACCATACCAGTCCTAGTGTCACCATGTCAGTCCCAGTGTCAGCACACCAGAATTAGTGTCACCACACCAGTCCCAGTCTCACCATGCCAGTCCCAGTATCAGCACACCAGAATTAGTGTCACCACACCAGTCCCAGTGTCACCACACCAGTCCCAGTGTCACCATGTCAGTCCCAGTATCAGCACACCAGAATTAGTGTCACCATACCAATCCCAGTGTCACCATGCCAGTCCCAGTATCAGCACACCAGAATTAGTGTCACCACACCAGTCCCAGTGTCACCACACCAGTCCCAGTGTCACCATGTCAGTCCCAGTGTCAGCACACCAGAATTTGTGTCACCACACCAGTCCCAGTGTCACCATGTCAGTCCCAGTGTCAGCACACCAGAATTAGTGTCACCACACCAGTCCCAGTCTCACCATGCCAGTCCCAGTGTCACCATGTCAGTCCCAGTGTCAGCACACCAGAATTAGTGTCACCATACCAGTCCCAGTGTCACCATGCCAGTCCTAGTGTTACCACACCAGTATTAGTGTCACCACACCAGTCCCAGTGTCACCACACCAGTCCCAGTGTTACCACACCAGTATTAGTGTCACCACACCAGTCCCAGTGTCACCACACCAGTCCCAGTGTTACCACACCAGTCCCAGTGTCACCACACCAGTCCCAGTGTCACCGCACCCATCCCAGTGTCACCACACCAGTTCCATTATCATCACACCAGAATTAGTGTTACCACACCAGTCCCTATGTCACCATGCCAGTCCCAGTGTCAGCACAACAAGAATTAGTGTCACCACACCAGTCCCAGTGTCACCACACCAGTCCCAGTGTCACCATGTCAGTCCCAGTGTCACCGCACCCATCCCAGTGTCACCACACCAGGTCCATTATCATCACACCAGAATTAGTGTTACCATACCAGTCCCAGTGTCACCATGCCAGTCCCAGTATCAGCACACCAGAATATGTGTCACCACACCAGTCCCAGTGTCACCATGTCAGTCCCAGAGTCAGCACACCAGAATTAGTGTCACCATACCAGTCCCAGTGTCACCATGCCAGTCCCAGTGTCACCATGTCAGTCCCAGAGTCAGCACACCAGAATTAGTGTCACCACACCAGTCCCAGTCTCACCATGTCAGTCCCAGTGTCACCATGTCAGTCCCAGTGTCAGCACACCAGAATTAGTGTCACCACACCAGTCCCAGTGTCACCACGTCAGTCCCAGTGTCAGCACACCAGAATTAGTGTCACCATACCAGTCCCAGTGTCACCATGTCAGTCCCAGAGTCAGCACACCAGAATTAGTGTCACCATACCAGTCCCAGTGTCACCATGCCAGTCCCAGTATCAGCACACCAGAATTAGTGTCACCATACCAGTCCCAGTGTCACCATGTCAGTCCCAGTGTCAGCACACCAGAATTAGTGTCACCATACCAGTCCCAGTGTCACCATGTCAGTCCCAGTATCAGCACACCAGAATTAGTGTCACCACACCAGTCCCAGTGTCACCATGTCAGTCCCAGTGTCAGCACACCAGAATTAGTGTCACCATGTCAGTCCCAGTGTCAGCACACCAGAATTAGTGTCACCATGTCAGTCCCAGTGTCACCATGCCAGTCCCAGTATCAGCACACCAGAATTAGTGTCACCATACCAGTCCCAGTGTCACCATGTCAGTCCCAGAGTCAGCACACCAGAATTAGTGTCACCATACCAGTCCCAGTGTCACCATGCCAGTCCCAGTATCAGCACACCAGAATTAGTGTCACCATACCAGTCCCAGTGTCACCATGTCAGTCCCAGTGTCAGCACACCAGAATTAGTGTCACCATACCAGTCCCAGTGTCACCATGTCAGTCCCAGTGTCAGCACACCAGAATTAGTGTCACCATACCAGTCCCAGTGTCACCATGTCAGTCCCAGTATCAGCACACCAGAATTAGTGTCACCATACCAGTCCTAGTGTCACCATGTCAGTCCCAGTGTCAGCACACCAGAATTAGTGTCACCACACCAGTCCCAGTGTCACCATGTCAGTCCCAGTGTCAGCACACCAGAATTAGTGTCACCACACCAGTCCCAGTGTCACCATGTCAGTCCCAGTGTCAGCACACCAGAATTAGTGTCACCATGTCAGTCCCAGTATCGCCGCACCAGCCACGTTTTTACTGGCATTTCACAAAAGTTACAAAATTACATTTTTAGGTGCACATTTCAGTATTTAGGCTACAAACAAGTACACTAGGCAAATAGCAATGTGATTTAAGGTAGATATTAAGGTTAAAAAACATATTTTTGTTATTTTTGATATAATATGGGCAAATTATTTAGTCACATCACACCCTGCCTCCATCCCCCTCTGCCACCAACACCCCCTGCCTTCACCCCTTTCTGCCACCAACACCCCCTGCCTTCACCCCTCTCTGCCACCAACACCCCCAGCCTCCATCCCCTTCTGCCACCAACACCCCCTGCCTTCACCCCCCTCTGCCATCAACACCCCCAGCCACCCCCCTCTGCCATCTGCCATCAACACCCCCTGCCTTCACCCCCTCTGCCATCACCCCCTCCATCCCCCTCTGCCACCAACACCCCCTGCCTTCACCCCCCTCTGCCACCAACACCCCCAGCCTCCATCCCCCTGCCACCAACACCCCCTGCCACCCCTCTCTGCCAACACCCCCTGCCTTCACCCCTCTCTGCCATCAACACCCCCAGCCTCCATCCCCCTCTGCCACCAACACCCCCTGCCTTCACCCCCCTCTGCCATCAACACCCCCAGCCTCCATCCCCCTCTGCCATCAACACTCCCTGCCTTCACCCCTCTCTGCCACCAACACCCCCTGCCTCCATCCCCCTCTGCCATCAACACCCCCTGCCTTCACCCCTCTCTGCCACCAACACCCCCTGCCTTCACCCCTCTCTGCCACCAACACCCCCTGCCTTCACCCCTTACTGCCACCAACACCCCCTGCCTCCATCCCCCTCTGCCACCAACACCCCCTGCCTTCACCCCTCTCTGCCACCAACACCCCCTGCCTCCATCCCCCTCTGCCACCAACACCCCCTGCCTTCACCCCCCTCTGCGGTGCCACAATCTCCCTCTGCCTCCAATCCCCCTCTTCGGTGCCACCAACAACCCCTGTCTCCATCCCCACCCTCTGCGATGACACGCTACCCCTCTGCGGTGTCACCATCACCCACTCCCTCCAATCACCCCTTGCCACTTGCACCTCCTGCCTCCAATCTCCCCCAGGCCCCCTGCCTTCATCCCCTTCTGCAGTACCACCAACAACCCCTGTCTCCATCCCCCACCCTCTGCGGTGCCACCATCCCCCTCTGCATTGCCTCCAATCACCCCCTGCCTCCAATCACCCCCTGCCACTAACACCCCCTGGCTCCAATCTTCCCCTGCGTCCATTGGCCCCTGCCTCCACCCCCTCTGTGGTGCCACCGCAGCCACCATAACCCCCTGCCACTAAACTCCATGCGCAGTTCCAAGCCAAACCGATCACGGCTATTTTTACTGGCACATTCCCGCGACCACAAACATTTATGAATGGGGGAAAGTGCCCGTTTTTATGGATTGTCTGTAAAAATACGGACGGTTGGCAACACTGGTATAGATTAGGTTTCCCAGACATCCCCGGTTTCTGGGGACAGTCCCGAGAGTCAGTCTGTCCCTGAATTTGTCCCCGGATTGCAGTGGCATGGAGTAGGGCATCTGGTACTCTCAGTATAGTACAGTGGTCAGTATAGGAATCATGAATCAGGTAGGTCAGTGTAGTGGTCAGTATAGGAATCAAGAAGTTTAGTATAGTGATCAGTATAGGACACAGGTAGGTCAGTGTAGTAATCAGTATAGGACACAGGTAGGTCAGTGTAGTGATCAGTATAGGACACAGGTAGGTCAGTGTAGTGGTCAGTATAGGAATTTAGGTAGTTTAGTATAGTGGTCAGTATAGAACTCAGGTAGGTCAGTGTTGTGGTAAGTATAGGAATCAGGTAGTTTAGTGTAGTGGTCAGTGTAGGAATCCGGTAGGTCAGTGTAGTGGTCAGTGTAGGAACCAGGTAGTTTAGTGTAGTGGTCAGTGTAGGGCTCAGGTAGGTCAGTGTAGGAATCCTGTAGGTCAGTGTAGGAATCAGGTAGGTCAGTGTAGAGGTCAGTGTATGAATCAGGTAGGTCAGTGTATGAGTCAGGTAGGTCAGTGTAGGAATCAGGTAGTTTAGTGTATTGGTCAGTGTAGGAATCAGGTAGGTCAGTGTAGTGGTCAGTGTAGGAATCAGGTAGTTTAGTTTAGTGGTCAGTGTAGGGCTTAGGTAGGTCAGTGTAGGAATCAGGTAGGTCAGTGTAGGAATCAGGTAGGTTAGTGTAGGAATCAGGTAGGTCAGTGTAGGAATAAGGTAGGTCAGTGTAGTGGTCAGTGTAGGAATCAGGTAGGTCAGTGTATGAGTCAGGTAGGTCAGTATAGAAATCAGGTAGTTTAGTGTAGTGTTCAGTGTAGGAATCAGGTAGTTTAGTGTAGTGGTCAGTGTAGGGCTTAGGTAGGTCAGTGTAGGAATCGGGTAGGTCAGTGTAGTGGATAGTGTAGGAATCAGGTAGGTCAGTGTAGGAATCAGGTAGGTTAGTGCAGTGGTCAGGTAGGTCAGTGTAGGAATCAGGTAGTTTAGTGTAGTGGTCAGTGTAGGAATCAGGTAGGTCAGTGTAGTGGTCAGTGTAGGGCTCAGGTAGGTCAGTGTAGGGGTCAGTGTAGGGCTCAGGTAGGTCAGTGTAGGGATCAGGTAGATCAGTGTAGGAATCAGGTAGGTCAGTATAGTGGTCAGTGTAGGAATCAGGTAGGTCAGTGTATGAGTCAGGTAGGTCAGTGTAGGAATCAGGTAGGTCAGTGTAGTGGATAGTGTAGGAATCAGGTAGATCAGTGTAGGAATCAGGTAGGTCAGTGTAGGAATCAGGTAGGTTAGTGCAGTGGTCAGGTAGGTCAGTGTAGGAATCTACTCTGTCAGTACTACTGTACTAGTGGAGGGGACTCAGGTAGTGCTAAAAGTCTGGTGGGGGGGTGCAAATTTCTTGCCTTGGCCCTGACAACCCACGCTACACCACTGACTGCATATATAATTTGAGGAATATACTGTGTGTGTATAAAATAGTTTACCATTTACCAATAAAAATAAATAAAAAATATGTCCCCGGATTTCATTTAAAAATCTGGTCACCTTATTATAGATCCCATCAGAGGTGTATTGCTCTGTAATAATGGAAGAGGAATCCATCACATACAGAACACTCATCACTATTATTCATCATTTAGCCAAAGTTTAGAGCCGTTGTGTCTTTTTTTTTTTTTCCCATAAAGAATTTATTAAAGAAGAAGCGTTGTTTCTTACTTTAGTTTTACTTTGTATTGTGTAAATATTTTTACAAAACGGGACCCTTATGGTAATAAACTGTTATTTATTTATTGTGTGTTTGGCTTTCTGAGAACTTATTACCATTCCAATCACTTGTTCCCCACCCAACCCCAAGTGTCCGTATTGTCTGCGGGTCCCCTGCGGTGAGATATTGCAAGAGAAATGTTTACGCCGACTCCTTATATCTGAATCTGTGTGGGGCCCTATTGTACAAATCATCCCAGGGGCCCCCGTGTCCCCCCCACAGTATAGTTTCAGACACGCCTGTTTCATAACATTCCTGGTTTCTGCATTAAAGTCTATTCACGTTATATCAGCTCCGGACCTTTTCTGGCACTTTTTGTTTACATGTAACAATCAGTATGTTTTTGCTAATTTTCTTAGACCCCCCCCCCCCCCCTCCAAACATTTTATTTATATATATATATATATATATATATACACACACACACACACACACACACACACAATGTGTGTATATTAAAAAAGAAAACTTATATATATATATATATATATATATATATATATATACTGTATATAAATATATATATATATATCATTTTTCTTTTTTGATATACACACAGTGTGTGTGTCAACTATTTTATTCTCTAGGGCCTCAGCTTTAAATAAATAAATAAATAAATATATATATATATATATATATATATATATAATTTTTATTTTTCAATACATACATTGGGCCAGATTCTCTAAGAAAATCACCGGCGTAGCGTAAGCCATTTACACTACGCCGCCGCATCGTACTAGAGCAAGCGCCGTATTCTCTAACCATTTGCTCCGTAGTTTGCGTTGGCGTAGCGAAAATGGCCCAGCGTAAACCCGCGTAATTCAAATGGGGCGGCTTGTATTTAAATTAAGCGTGCCCCCGCGTCGAACGAACTGCACATGCGCCGGCCGGGGAAAAAGCCCAGTGCACATGCTCCAGCTCACGTCGGAAAGCGTCGTTGAAAATGACGTCAAAACGACGTGATCGTCACTACGCAATGCCCCTATTCGCGAACAAGTTAGTAAAACGACGGAAGCGACGGAAAAAGCAGACGCTGACCCGACGCCATACTTAACATGGCATCCGACGGCACCCGGCGGTACTTCGTAAGGTTACTCCTCATAGAAGCAGGGGTAACCTTACGCGGACGAAAACGACGTACGCGACGACGGGCGGCGTAAAAGCGATCGGGAATCGGCGTAGTAGCCTCATTTGCATAGGCAAATGAGAAAACAACGTAAAGGCCACCTAGTGGCCGGAGTTGTCATTACAACTACGATCCGCAAGTGTAATGGTATTACACTTGTCGGATGTTGAAGCGTATCTATGCAAAAGTGATGCTAAGCATCACTCGCATAGATATGAGGCCAAAAAAAACGGCGATACGACGGGGTATCTGAGATACTCCGTCGTAGCGCCGCTGAGAATCTGGCCCATTGTGTGTGTCCACTATTTTATTCTCCAGGGCCTCTGCTTTAAAATATATATATATATATATATATATATATATATATATATATATATATATATAATTTTTCTTTTTTTTAAAGCAGAGGCCCTATAGAATAAAATAGTGACTGTTATTATTTAAGTCACACAGTATTTGCGTAGTGGTTTTTCAAATGCAATTTAGAAAAAATACGCTTTTTGTTCCATTTTAATGTGCAAAAACACAATATAATAATTATATTGTAATAAAAATACATTATTATATTATATACAGTGAGGGGGGAAATAAGTATTCGATCCCCAGCTGATTTTGTACGTTTGCCCCACTGACAAAGAAATGATGGGCCAGATTCAGGTACAATTACATTGGCGCAGAGTATCAGAGATACGCTACGCCGCCGTATTTTACCTGGCTCTACGACAAATTCATGTAGATTTTGGTCCGTAAGGTACGGCGGCATAGTGTATTTCTCGCAGCGGAATCGAAATACGCGATTAGGGGACGTGAAGCATTTAAATTAATGCGATCGAACTGCGCATGCTCCGTTCAGAAATTCCCCGGCGTGCATTGCGCGAAATAACGTCGTTACGTCATTTTTTGTTTGAGTAGCGTCGTTTAAGTACATTCCTATTCCCGGACGACTTACGTAAAATAAAAAATAAAAACCGTTGAAATTCGACGCGGGAACGACGGCCATACTTAACATGGGCTGTCTAATACTAGACCAGATAAAAGCTGGAATAACTTTACGTGGCAAAAAGATGACTACAGATGCCGTAAGAGATTGCGAAGGACGATCGTAACTTCGTGGATCGTCGGAAAAAGCTCATTTGCATACCCCGACGTGGAAAACGACGGGAACTCCACCCAGCGGCCGCAAATTTATTGCAGCGTAGATCCGAAGGCGTACGAACACGTAAGCCAGTCGGATTGAAGCCCGAAGCCGTCGTTTCATGGTTTGAGGATTCAGACTAATGAAACGACGCGCGTAATTTGAAAGTACTCCGGTCTAACACGAGATAGACCGGAGTAAGGGCTCTGTGAATCTGGCCCAAAGAGTCTATAATTTTAATGGTCGGTTTATTTTAACAGTGAGAGACAGAATAGCAACAAAAATATCCAGAAAAAAACATGGGATCAAATAAAAAACATTTTTTTTATAATAAAAAATGTTAAAATTGTAAAGAACATGTTACGCTGGGTAAATAGATACCAAACAAACCAAAATATCATGAAAAGCGCATGGGATCAAATAATTTTTGAATTCGCTGTAAATATATTATAACATACCTACCCTCATATGTTGTGGGGCGCTCTCGGTTTGCGTGCTTGCGGGACCAATGTGTGCATTCGCCTTTACGCATGGGCTCTGTGGGATGGGGGACTTACATTTTTTTATTTTTAATATCTTTACTTAACTTCACTTTTTTTGCTGTCATAGGAAAAATAAACATCCCTTGTGACAGAAATCGGTATGTGACAGATCATTTTTATGGAGAAATCTGGGGGGTCAACAAGACCCAAAATCCCTCCTCTGCCCTTAAAAGTATTTGATCGCATCAAGATCGGTGTGATAAAATGCTTTTCATTTTTAAAATTGGCGCCATTTACATCCGGGAAAACCGGAACTGATGTAAGGTCATCGTTTCCTAGTTGCTAGATCATAGAGGCGATCAAAGCCGCTACGGACTTTGTTCATCATTATGGTCAGCTGGCAGAAGTGTCGGTAGGTTGATTGGGTGTCCCGGTTTTTGTAGGTAAGAGGCATGGGGGGGGGGGGGGGGGGTAGTATGGATGGTATGAAAGTTGTAAGTATGTGCAGGTGAGAGAGAAGAATGTGAAGGGTACAAAAGCGGGCACTATGTACAGGAGAGGAGTGTGGAGGGTATGACAGTGGGCACTATGTACAGGAGAGGAGTGTGGTGGGTATAACAGTGGGCAGTATATACAGGAGAGGAGTGTGGAGGGTATGACAGTTGGAAGTATGTACAGGAGAGGAGTGTGGGGCGTATGACAGTGGGCAGTATGTACAGGAGAGGAGTGTGGAGGGTATAACAGTGGGCAGTATGTACAGGAGAGGAGTGTGGAGGGTATGACAGTGGGCACTATGTACAGGAGAGGAGTTTGGGGCGTATGACAGTGGGCAGTATGTACAGGAGAGGATTGTGGAGGGTATAACAGTGGGCAGTATGTACAGGAGAGGAGTGTGGAGGGTATAACAGTGGGCATTATGTGCAGGAGAGGAGTGTGGAGTGTATGACAGTAGACAGTATGTACAGGAGAGGAGTGTGGAGTGCGCAGTATGTACAGGAGAGGAGTGTGGAGAGTGTGACAGTGCGCAGTATGTACATGAGAGGAGTGTGGAGGGTATAACAGTGGGCAGTATGTACAGGAGAGGAGTGTGGAGGGTATAACAGTGGGCAGTATGTACAGGAGAGGAGTGTGGAGGGTATAACACGGGGCAGTATGTACAGGAGAGGAGTGTGGAGGGTATGACAATGGGCAGTATGTTCAGGAGAGGAGTGTGGATGGTATGTCAGTGGGCAGTATGTACAGGAAAGGAGTGTGGAGGGTATGACAGTGGGCAGTATGTACAGGAGAGAAGTGTGGAGGATATGCCAGTGGGCAGTATGTACAGGAGAGAAGTGTGGAGGATATGCCAGTGGGCAGTATGTACAGGAGAGAAGTGTGGAGGGTATGCCAGTGGGCAGTATGTACAGGAGAGGAGTGTGGAGGGTATGATAGTGGGCACTATGTATAGGAGAGAAGTGTGGAGGGTATGCCAGTGGGCAGTATGTACAGGAGAGGAGTGTGGAGGGTATGACAGTGGGCAGTATGTACAGGAGAGAAGTGTGGAGGGTATGCCAGTGGGCAGTATGTACAGGAGAGGAGTGTGGAGGGTATGACAGTGGGCAGTATGTACAGGAGAGAAGTGTGGAGGGTATGCCAGTGGGCAGTATGTACAGGAGAGGAGTGTGGAGGGTATGACAGTGGGCAGTATGTACAGGAGAGAAGTGTGGAGGGTATGCCAGTGGGCAGTATGTACAGGAGAGGAGTGTGGAGGGTATGACAGTGGGCAGTATGTACAGGAGAGGAGTGTGGAGGGTATGACAGTGGGCAGTATGTACAGGAGAGAAGTGTGGAGGGTATGCAGGTTGCATGTTTTGAGTTACAGAGGAGGTCTAGGGCTAGAATGATTGTTCTCGCTCTACCGATCGCAGTGATACCTCACGTGGTTTGAACACCGTTTTAATATGCATGCACTACTCATGTATGCGTTCGCTTTTGCACGCGAGCTCAGCGGGACGAGTTGCGTTACATTTTTTTTTTTTTCTCATTTATTTTACCTTTTTATTTTTACACTGTTCTTTAACCACTTCAGACCCATGCTATTGACAAAATACGTCAACAGCGCGGACCTGAAATACGTATCGGCCTTAACTGTGAAAAATTTTTTTTTTTTTTTTTTTTTTTTAAATTGGGATATTTATTATAGCAACAAGTAAAAAATATATATATATTTTTTAAATTGTCGCTCTTTTTTTGTTTATAGCGCAAAAAATAAAAACCGCAGAGGTGATCAAATACCACCAAAAGAAAGCTCTATTTGTGGGGAAAAAAGGACGTCAATTTTGTTTGGGAGCCAAGTCGCACGACCGCGCAAATGTCAGTTAAAGCGACGCATTGCCGGAAGCTGAAATTTCGCCTGGGAACGAAGGGGGTTTATGTGCCCAGTAAGCAAGTGGTTAAAAAAAAATTATAATAATGGTGGTGTCACTTTTATTGACAGTTATTTGCTTGTTATTTCCCGCACATAGTCTGTCAGGAAAACGGAAAATTGATATCAAATACTTACCGTAATTTTCCTTTCCTGATGGACTCCATGGCAGACGGAGTTCCCACCCATTGGTCAGGAGTTGGCTAGTTACAGAACACAGTCTCTGGTGGTGAGCTGAAATTGATGGAAGTGGGGTCCTATAGCATAGGAGAGGAGGCGGGGTTAACCCACACGTAGTCTGCCATGGAGTCCATCAGGAAAGGAAAATGACGGTAAGTATTTGATAATAAATTAAATTTTTTATTTTTCAATAAAATAAATATTAACAATATTAAATAAATGAAAAATGATTAATTACATTAAAAAAATTAAATACATCAATTATAAAATAATAATAAAAAATGTAAAGCGCCGTTAACGCAAATTACGTATGGCCGTATTCGCGAATGACTTACGCAAACGGTGTAAAAAATTCAAAACTCGCCACGGGAACGACGGCCATACTTAACATAGGATACGCTGCACTTACCCCTCATATAGTAGGGGTAACTATCCGCCGGAAAAAGCCGAACGCAAACTACGTAAAAAAAAAACCAAGGGCGGGCGTTCGTTTCTGAATCGGCGGTTCTCCTCATTTGCATATTCGTCGCGTGTACAAACGGAAGCGCCACCTAGCGGCCAGCGGGAGATTGCAGCCTAAGATCCGACGGTGTAAGTCACTTACACCTGTCGGATCTAAGGGAGATCTATGCGGAACCTGATTCTATTAATCAGCCACATAGATCCAACCGACGGGACTCAGAGATACGACCCTGTCGTATCTCTATATGAATCTGCCCCCTCGCGTAGCATGCGTCGGGCGCACGCACATTCGTGAATCGCCGTATTTTCCTCATTTGCATATTTGAATGGCTAATCAATGGGAGCAGCAACATGCGTCCAGACGAAAAGTACGCCCACGCTACGCCGGGTATGTAAGCTACGTCGGCATAGGCTGGCCAGTTTTTAGGCGTATGCCAGCGCACATTTGCACGTACGCCGGCGTAAGTGCTTTGTGAATCTGGGCCATCATGTTTTATATTTTACCAAACAATCGGGTATTATATTGTGTTTTTTTGCACTAAAACTCATTAAAAATAAATCCAAAAAAATCAGCAAATTCCGCAAATATTATGCAAAATAACAAAAATTGCAACACCCAACATTTTAATCTCCGGGGTCTCTTGTTTAGGGGTTCTATATAATTTTCTATCAAAAAATAAATAAATACAGATTTTTTTTCAAATATGTGAAAATTGGCCTGAGGGGGGGGGGGGGTTTGGTTAAAGAGAACCAGTCTTGGCTGAGTTTCCATTGTTTGGTTTGTTTTTGGGTGGGACCGTTGAGTTTTTTTTCAATGGTCTTTTGTTACCTTTACATCTCCTTTGTGCTCTCATTGGCCACACACTCTTAGTCCTGTGGAGGAACCTCCCTCACGGCACAACTGGTTTTGGAGTATAAGGAACTTTGCCCATTTCTCTCTCTTCTATCAGCGATGGCGTCCTCAGACCTGAGAGCGGAGCTGGATTGTCCTGTCTGCCTGAACATTTATACAGATCCTATCATGTTGAAGTGTGGACACAACTTCTGCCGGGTCTGCATTGACCGTGCGTTGGATACACAGGAGGGGTCTGGATGTTATTCCTGTCCTCAGTGCAGGAGGAAGTTCCGGGAGAGACCTCCACTTCAAAGGAATATCACTCTGCGGAACATCACTCAGCATTTCCTGTCTGGTCCACTACCTGATCCAGAGCCCAGCATCTCCTGTACTTACTGCATTAATTTCTCGGTACCTGCCGTGAAGTCTTGCCTGCATTGTGAGGCTTCGCTATGTGTTGACCATCTGAATGTCCACAGCAGGTCACCAGAACACGTGTTACGTGTCCCCACCAGCACCCCGGGGAACAGGAAGTGCCCCGTCCATAAGAAGACCCTGGAGTATTACTGCACCGAGGACTCTGCCTTTATCTGTGTCTCCTGCATTATAACTGGAAAACATCGGGGACACCAGTTGGAGACATTGGAAGAGGCCTTCATAGAGAAGAAGGAGAAACTGATGAATAATCTGGAGAAACTGATCGCTAAGAGAATGGAGACAGAAGACAGAGTCCGGATTCTGCAGGAACACAAGGGAAGAGTGCAAGGCAACGTGGATGGGATAACCCAGAGATTCATTTCCCTGTTCAGGAGACATCTCAAGAGGCTTCTGGAGGACCTGGAGAAGGAAGTCCTGAGCGACCTCCACAGGCAGGCAGATCTGATCTTCAACCCTGTCAATGATCGAATCCAGCAGTTGGAAGTGAGGATGGAAGAAGTCTCCAGGAAGATTGATCACTTGGAGGAGTTGAGTACCATGAGGGATCCATTGACCTTCCTACAGGAATCAGACTTAGGTGACTTGTTTAATACTGAGGATGGAGATGATGAGGAGGACAGAGAGAGACACGATAACCTCCTCCTTAATGGAGGGAATCTGGTTGGGGTCTCACAAATGGTCAGCATGGGGTTATCAGATATAGTAACTAGTATAATTTTGGGGGTTTATATACAGGAATCTGTAGACATATTATTGGACAAGAACACGGCTCATAATGGTGTATGTATCTTGTATGATAAGAAGACCGCAACCAGGTCCGCTACACCCCACATTCGTCCCAATACTGAGGAGAGGTTTATGAAATATCATCAGGTTTTAGGTAGTCAGAGTTTCTCCTCAGGGAGACAATTCTGGGAAGTGGATGTCCATGGATCCAGTAAGTGGAGAATCGGGGTGTGTTATGCCAGCATAGCCAGGGACGGGGATAACTCCTTGATTGGATGTAATGACGTGTCCTGGGGTTTATACAGGAGGGGCGAAGATTATGTGGCCATACATGACACGGATGAGATCGAACTCCCTAACAATACTATTGGTAACAAAGTTCGGGTATACCTGGACTATGAGGCCGGACAGATCTCCTTCTATACATGTGCCCCCCTCCGCCATCTCCACACCTTCACCGCCAACTTCACCGAGCCCCTCTATCCTGTGTTATGTGTAGAAGAGGGTACTGTAAAGATATGAGGGGTACTAGATGTGAGAAATCTGCCTAGAGATTGGTGACCTCATAGGGTTGGGGGATTCTGAATGGTGGAATATTGCAAATTCTTTTTTTATTATTATTATTTCCATCTTCCTCCCTCCCTGATCACGGTAATTGGCTATACCCCGGGGTCACCAATCTGTATAGCTCTGACCAACATACATTTTATTTCATAATTTTTGTCTATAAAATGACAATTTTATTTATATAAAAAATAATAATAATTCATCTGTCTACCCAATCTGCATGTACATCTGTGTGAATTGGACGAACAACGAATGTTCTTAGGCTATTTCCTCTTCTGTACGAATGTTCTTTTATTATAAGCAATAGAAAAATACCATATTATGGCCACTGGGTGGTGCTAAGGAGCCTAGGAAATACATGCATCGTTTTTACAATCTAACAAGGCTAAAAGGGAATTGGAAAATATATGTAACCATTGGTGCCATTCATTTTCTACTTTATTGTAGCAGAGAGGGAATGTACGGTACATACAGATTCACTGGCTGTACACAACTTTATTAATTGACTGATAAAATTCTGATTCTAGTATAGAGCATTGTAATGTTTTATTTTTATTTTTAGAAATGTAATTTTTTTTGGTTCAAATTTTGTGTTTTATTATTAATTTTCTTTAATGCAACATTAAAAAAATTGTATTCATTTTTTAGAAATTAAATAAAAAAACATTTTGTTCAAATTTTCGGTTTTATTCATTATTCATTTTCTTTAATGCAACGCTAAAAAAATATTATTATTTTTAGAAATTAATTAAAAAACATTTTGTTCAATTTTTTTTTATTATTAATTTTCTTTAATGCAACACTAAAAAAAAAATATTGAATACAAATTTGGTGGTAAAAATTAACAAATATCTCCTGATTTTTTCATTATTATCAAAAGAAAATTAGACTAAAATAGTAGAAATATACATATATATATATTTAAATTTAGCTGTATATTTCTTGCTATTGACACCAATACTGGGGGTTATTAGTGCTCCCATTGACACCAATACTGGGGGTTATTAGTGCTCCCACTGACACCAATACTGGGGGTTATTAGTGCTCCCACTGACACCAATACTGGGGGTTATTAGTGCTCCCACTGACACCAATACTGGGGGTTATTAGTGCTCCCACTGACACCAATACTGGGGGTTATTAGTGCTCCCACTGACACCAATACTGGGGGTTATTAGTGCTCCCACTGACACCAATACTGGGGGTTATTAGTGCTCCCACTGACACCAATACTGGGGGTTATTAGTGCTCCCACTGACACCAATACTGGGGGTTATTAGTGCTCCCACTGACACCAATACTGGGGGTTATTAGTGCTCCCACTGACACCAATACTGGGGGTTATTAGTGCTCCCACTGACACCAATACTGGGGGTTATTAGTGCTCCCACTGACACCAATACTGGGGGTTATTAGTGCTTCCACTGACACCAATACTGGGGGTTATTAGTGCTCCCACTGACACCAATACTGGGGGTTATTAGTGCTCCCATTGACACCAATACTGGGGGTTATTAGTGCTCCCACTGACACCAATACTGGGGGTTATTAGTGCTCCCACTGACACCAATACTGGGGGTTATTAGTGCTCCCACTGACACCAATACTGGGGGTTATTAGTGCTCCCACTGACACCAATACTGGGGGTTATTAGTGCTCCCACTGACACCAATACTGGGGGTTATTAGTGCTCCCACTGACACCAATACTGGGGGTTATTAGTGCTTCCACTGACACCAATACTGGGGGTTATTAGTGCTTCCACTGACACCAATACTGGGGGTTATTAGTGCTTCCATCTCCATCCATGTGTCCCCCTCCGTGCTGCCATCTCCATCCATGTGTCCCCCTCCGTGCTGCTCTCTCCCTCAGTGTCCCCCTCCGTGTTTCCGTCTCCCTTTGTGTTCCCGTCTCCCTCCGTGTCCCCCTCCGTGTTTCCGTCCCCCTGCTGTGTAATGTAAAGGGGTCCAGTGATGCAGGGTACTGTGTAATGTAAAGGGGTCCAGAATTGTGGGGTGCTGTGTAATGTAAAGGGGTCCAGTGATGCAGGGTACTGTGTAATGTAAAGGGGTCCAGAATTGTGGGGTGCTGTGTAATGTAAAGGGGTCCAGTGATGCAGGGTACTGTGTAATGTAAAGGGGTCCAGAGCTGTGGGGTGCTGTGTAATGTAAAGGGGTCCAGTGATGCAGGGTACTGTGTAATGTAAAGGGGTCCAGAGCTGTGGGGTGCTGTGTAATGTAAAGGGGTCCAGTGATGCAGGGTACTGTGTAATGTAAAGGGGTCCAGAGCTGTGGGGTGCTGTGTAATGAATAGGGAAATGGGGGAAAATGGGGCAACAAGCCCCGGGACTTTAAACGGTGTCCAGATAAGACAATAAACTCGAGTTGGAAAAATATACAAAATTTATTTAATTTAGACATTCAAAAATTGAAATAACATGATTAAAATAAAATGAACAGTTGATGGTCCATAGACGAACCAGCGTGGCTCACAATGAAGGCCACTGGAGTCCCCATACCCGACAGTTGCCCAACATGTTTCGCCCAGGGCCGGGCTTCACCAGGGGCTTAGTACAGGGGAAGACTATAAAATAAACAAAGAAACACACATTAATTAAACAATAAACAATAAGGCCATTGCTCATTGAAATAAATTGGGTTGGATGGACCCAATCCAAAAATATGGTTGTATATCACAGAATAAATATATTAAACAGTAAACGTTTTGGCAAAAAAACGATAAACACAGGGTAAATACATAGTGTTAGCAACAAAGTAGCGTGCATAGAATTTGCATAATGGCAATAAAGCAAGGCAAACACCACTCACCCTAGGACCTCAGCTAAGATCCAGATATACCAATTGGGCCAGATTCAGGTAGAGTCAGTGATCCGCCAGCCTAACTGTCACTTTAAGCCGGCGTTTTTGTTTTCTGTAACCAGAAAACAAGAAACGCCGGGTTGGAGTTCCGATACGAGCGGCGTAATTGAATTTCGCCATGGCATCGCAACTTTAATTTAAAAATGGCGCTGGGGGCGTTCCCGCTGATTTACGCCGAAAAAATATGTTAATCAGCGGGAATCGGCAATTCACAATCGTATTCGGGCGCGACGCAGTGACTTTCCGTAAGCGATACGCGGCATAAAGATAAAGCAGCCCCCTAGTGGAGTATCCTATGTTAAGTAAAGCCGTCGTCATCGCGTCGAAAAAAAAAATTTGCGTCGCTTGCGTAAAACGTCCATGAATGGGGATTTGACGTCATTGACGTTTACTGACAGAATTTGGAGCATGCGCACTGGGATGCATTGACACGCAGTACGTTCGCCGCGGGATCGCGCTTAGTTTAAATAATACACGCCCCGTACCCGCCCAATTTGAATTCCGCCGGCTCATTTTCGATGCGCTGCCGCAACTTTAGGAGCAAGTGCTTCATGAATAACAGCACTTGCTCCTAAAATTTCGCCGGAGTAACGTAAATGAGAAACGTTACTCCAGAATAAAGATTCGCCCATCTACCTGAATCTGGCCCATTGTGTTTAAAATCAAGGTAGAGGAAGGATGATAAACATGATTCCAGACTACTTATTCGCCAAGTAGAAAAAAGGGGAGACAAAATTGAACCTCAAGTTCAGTCCAGTACCACCAAATGAAGAGGCTGCTGTAAGAAAAAGTGCATTTATTAAAAGGAATTATCTAAAATAAACCGGGTATTTGAAAAAAATAAATAACAAGGGAGCTAGTACATGCAACATGGGGGGGGGGGGAACCCCCCAGATGCATGGATAGCTTTCCTTGAAATTAGTCAAAATACCTAGTTAATATAAGCTGGTAGGGCCACAACACTGAATGTGGTTGGTGCTGTGTAATGTAAAGGGGTCCAGAATTGTGGGGTGCTGTGTAATGTAAAGGGGTCCAGAATTGTGGGGTGCTGTGTAATGTAAAGGGGTCCAGTGATGCAGGGTACTGTGTCATGTAAAGGGGTCCAGAATTGTGGGGTGCTGTGTAATGTAAAGGGGTCTAGTGATGCAGGGTACTGTGTAATGTAAAGGGGTCCAGAGCTGTGGGGTGCTGTGTAATGTAAAAGGGTCTAGTGATGCAGGGTACTGTGTAATGTAAAGGGGTCCAGAGCTGTGGGGTGCTGTGTAATGTAAAGGGGTCCAGAATTGTGGGGTGCTGTGTAATGTAAAGGGGTCCAGTGATGCAGGGTACTGTGTAATGTAATGGGGGCCAGTGATGCAGGGTACGGTGTAATGTAAAGGGGTTCAGAATTGTGGGGTGCTGTGTAATGTAAAGGGGTCCAGAATTGTGAGGTGCTGTGTAATGTAAAGGGGGCCAGTGATGCAGGGTACGGTGTAATGTAAAGGGGTCCAGAATTGTGGGGTGCTGTGTAATGTAAAGGGGTCCAGAATTGTGGGGTGCTGTGTAATGTAAAGGGGTCCAGTGATGCAGGGTACTGTGTAATGTAAAGGGGGCCAGTGATGCAGGGTACGGTGTAATGTAAAGGGGTTTAGAATTGTGGGGTGCTGTGTAATGTAAAGGGGTCCAGAATTGTGGGGTGCTGTGTAATGTAAAGGGGTCCAGTGATGCAGGGTACTGTGTAATGTAAAGGGGGCCAGTGATGCAGGGTACGGTGTAATGTAATGGGGTTCAGAATTGTGGGTGCTGTGTAATGTAAAGGGGTCCAGAATTGTGGGGTGCTGTGTAATGTAAAGGGGTCCAGTGATGCAGGGTACTGTGTAATCTAAAGGGGTCCAGAGGTGTGGGGGAGCTGTGTAATGTAAAGGGGTCCAGAGGTGCAGCTGTGGAGAGGGGGTACACAGTGACAAAGAGATATTGAAAATGCAGGGGTTACATTTTAACGTGGTGGGGGGGGGGGCGCTTTTAACCCCCGCTAGCGGTCGAAGAAAGGGTAAAATGCCGCTGTCGAAACGCCCCCCTCTAAAAAAATGTCAGCGGACGCCCATGACTGCATCAATCCACTATCTAGACTTGACTATCAGAAAAAACAGGGTTAGGTTTAAAACTCTCACTTTTTTAAAGCCTACAGAGCGGAATGGGTTTGTGCCAACATCTCTTTCATTTTGGGAACCTGTTGGACCAGTGGCGCTGCGTGTATAGAGGGCGCCAGAGCGCCGCTCCCTCTGGCTTCCGCACACGCCATTGAAAATATACATAGATTCATGCATTGAGCACTGGCCATCTGAATAACGGCGGCTGCGGAATTTCCTAACAGAGCCGGTAACCTGATTGGCTGAAGCATCATCGAGGGATGGAAGAAGCACGGCTGACCCCAGAAAGGTAAGTGCCAGGGGGGGGGGGGGGGGGGGGGGACGTTTTACGGGGCACAATGGCTGCAATTGCTGGGCACAGTGGTGACAATTGCTGGGCACAATGGCTACAATTGCTGGGCACAGTGGTGACAATTGATGGGCACAATGGCTACAATTGCTGGGCACAGTGGTGACAATTGCTGGGCACAGTGGTGACAATTGATGGGCACAATGGCTACAATTGCTGGGCACAGTGGTGACAATTGCTGGGCACAGTAGTAACAATTGCTGGGCACAGTGGTGACAATTGATGGCACAGTGGTGACAATTGATGGCACAGTGGTGACAATTGATGGCACAGTGGCGACAATTGATGGCACAGTGGCGACAATTGATGGCACAGTGGCGACAATTGATGGCACAGTGGCTGCGTTTGATGGCATGGCAAAGTGGTGACAATTGATGACACAGTGGTTACAATTGATAGCACAGTGGTGACAATTGATGGCACAGTGGAGACAATTGATGACACAGTGGTGACCATTGAGGGGCACAGTGGCTGCGTTTGATGGCATGGCACAGTGGTGACAATTGATGGGCACAGTGGCTGCGTTTGATGGGCACAGTGAGGCTGCAATTGTTTTTTTTTTGTTTGTTTGTTTGCGCCCCCCAAAAAATTTGATCACCAGCCGCCACTGTGGTGGACCCCCTGACCCGTAGTTTAGGTTACTTTGCCGAGCTTCAGGCCCAGTATGATCTTCCAAGCCGGGAAATTTGCAGCGAAGAGTTCAATTTGCACACTATATAAAGAGAATACATACAAAATCCTTTACTTTCGGTACATGACACCGGACGTCCTCCACGCCATATACCCCACTAGCTCGCTGCTTGCGCTGCCTGGGAGCTAGTGGTACCCTCCTCCACGTTTTCTGGAGCTGCCCGCTGATAGCCTCTTTCTGGGACTCAAATCCGCTGCGGAGACCACCGTTATCGTTTACAGGACCGGCCACGGAAAAGATGGATATTCATCTTTCAAGTGCCAACGTATATGTACGTGAGTCGGTCCTTAAGTGGTTAATGTTAGGAATAGTATAAAATGTTTTTTTTTTTTTTTTTTAACCCCTTGCGGACCACCGCATGTACATTTACATCGGCAGAATGGCACGTACAGGCACATTGGCGTACCTGTACGTCCCTGCCTAGACGTGGGTCGGGGGGTCCGATCGGGACCCCACCGGTACTTGTGGCGGTCCCCATGGCTGTGCGAGCGATCCGGGATGAGGGGGGCGGCTGTTCGTTTTTGTCCGCCCCCCTGGATCGCTCCCAGCCAATGCCCGTACTCCCCTGCCCTCTGCCTGTGTAAACACAGGAAGGGGGAAGTGATGTCATCCTCCTCTCGGCGGTATTTTCAACCCCCGCTGAGAAGAGAAGACATCACCAGTGAGTCTGCACAACACTACACTAACACAGTACACATAGGGACATAAACCCCCCCCCCCCCCCCCCGTCACTGTGTCACTGAATACAGTGATCATATATGTACTGATCACTGCATTTAGTGTCAGTGTGACAGGCAGTTAGTGTTAGGTCCAGGGTAGCCCCCCGTACCCCCCCCTAATAAAGTTTTAACCCCTTGATCACTGCCCTAGTTAACCCTTTCACTCCCTATTGCCAGCGTCACTAAGCGATAATTTTTCTGATCGCTGTATTAGTGTCGCTGTTGCCGCTAGGTAGCTAATTTTTTTTATTGCGATTTTTTTTTTACTAAAGACATGTGGCTAAATACATTTTGGCCTAAATGTTTGACTAAAATTTTGTTTATTCGATTTTTCTTATAACAAAAAGTAAAAAATATTTTTTTTTTCAAAAATGTCACTCTATTTTTGTATATAGCGCAAAAAAAAAAATCGCATAGGCAATCAAATACCATCAAAAGAAAGCTCTATTTGTGGGAAGAAAAGGACGCAAATTTTGTTTGGGAGTCACATCGCACGACCGCGCAACTGTCTGTTAAAGCGAAGCAGTGCCGAATTGTAAAAATGCCTCTGGGCATTTAGCAGCATATTGGTCCGGTCCTTAAGTGGTTAAGTGGCCCTGTCCCCCCTTGTTCTCGTGCGCAAAGGCAAAACGCACGCGTCAGTCCCACACGCACGTGAGCACCGATCATCCCACACATGTGAGGTATTACCAGGGCCGATCCCAGGGTCACAGGTGCCTGTGTGCAGAAATATTTCTGGTGCCCCCACATGGGTGTGGTCGTTTTTACTAACTCCTCCCCTTTACAAATGATTCTATGGCAAGGACTCAACCACAGAGATGCTCCCCCACAAAATCTTCATTACCCTGGGATCCTTTTATGATCTCTTAACAATAAACAAAATACAGGAAGAGAAGCAGAGTACTTTATTGGGACCTGGAGGGGGGTCTCTCTGATGGACACAGAGCGGGCAAATGTTAGGCCTCGTACACACGAGGGGATATGTCCGCTGAAAACGGTCCGATGGACCGTTTCAGCAGACATCTCCCCTCGTGTGTATGGGCTAGCGGACAGATTTCTCCACCCGACAGATTTCAAAGCAAGCTTTGAAATCTATCCGGTGGGAATCTGTCCGCCCGACATGTCTGCTGGTTAGTACACTTACCAGCAGACATGTCGTCCCGCACCGCCGCCGCGCCGCTGCCGAATGGATTCGGCGCATGCGCGGAAGTGTTTTACTTCCTGGTGCGGTGACGTAGCGGTGACGTGGCGGCGTCAACGTCACCGCCGCGTCACCGCGCCGTCCGGCGGCGGGGAATTTGATCCGATGGTGTGTACACGCCATCGGGTCAAACTCCCGATCGGACATATCCGATGGAAATGGTCCGCGGACCGTTTTCATCGGATATGTCCGATCGTGTGTACGAGGCCTTAGAGAGTCTGTTAGAAAGACCCCCAAACATACTACAGACATGATACAGGAGATGGTCAGAGACTGCAGACATGATACAGGAGATGGTCAGAGACTGCAGACATAGTACAGGAGATGGTCAGAGACTGCAGACATAGTACAGGAGACGGTCAGAGACTGCAGACATAGTACAGGAGACGGTCAGAGACTGCAGACATAATACAGGAGACGGTCAGAGACTGCAGACATAATACAGGAGACGGTCAGAGACTGCAGACATAGTACAGGAGACGGTCAGAGACGGCAGACATAGTACAGGAGACGGTCAGAGACTGCAGACATGGTACAGGAGACGGTCAGAGACTGCAGACATGGTACAGGAGACGGTCAGAGACTGCAGACATGGTACAAGAGACGGTCAGAGACTGCAGACATGGTACAAGAGACGGTCAGAGACTGCAGACATGGTACAAGAGACGGTCAGAGACTGCAGACATAGTACAGGAGACGGTGAGAGACTGCAGACATGGTACAAGAGACAGTCAGAGACTGCAGACATAGTACAGGAGACGGTCAGAGACTGCAGACATAGTACAGGAGACGGTCAGAGACTGCAGACATGGTACAAGAGACGGTCAGAGACTGCAGACATAGTACAGGAGATGGTCAGTTTAGGACAGACACAAACAAAGAGAGAAGGAGGGAGGGGAGAAATCTGCCACTTCGCCCCCCCCCCTACTCTGCAGGTGCCTGGGTGCAAAGCACCCTGTGCACCCTGCCTAAGATCAGCCCTGAGCATAACCACAAAAGTTAGATCATGGGCAGTAATTCCAGCACCAGACCTCCTCTGTAAATCTAAAGTGGTGCGCAATTTTAAAGTGTGACATGTTTGGTATGTATTTACTCATCTCTTAAACTGTACCAAGCTATTTTTTTATTATAATATATTTATATACAATAATTATATTATGATAAAAAATATATTTTATTATATGAATATATTATAATAAAAAATATATTTTTATATTATATAAATATATTATAATAAAAAATATATTATATTGTGTTTTTTGCACATTAAATTTAAAAAAGGTGTATTTTTTCTACACAAAATTAATTCACTTTAATGTCAGAAACCATGAAGGTGTAAAATACGCGGGTCTGTCTAGTAACTAGATTGTGGGGGGGGACACGGGGCCCCTGGGATGGTTTGTACCGTAGGGCCCCACACAGGTTCAGATTGGAGGAACCTGCATACAAATTGTCTTCTAATATCTCACCACAGGGGACCTGCAGACAATACAGACACTGTGGGTTGGATGGAAACCAGTGATTGGAATGGTAATGAGGTTCTCAGACAGAAAGGTGTGCAGATCAAATCAATTAACATCCAAATGAGCAAAAAAAATCTTCCTTAAGTCATCATCATTCATTACCATTTGTCTTTAACCCCTTGAAGGCCGTACTTTCCCCCGTAATTCTATTATATAAAAGTATATTGGGTGCCAAGTGGTATCTACTCTACAATGACTACCATCCACCCAATGACCCACCATCCACCCAATGACCCCCCCGTCCACCCAATGACCCCCCATCCACCCAATGACCCCCCATCCACCCAATGACCCCCCATCCACCCAATGACCCCCCCCGTCCACCCAATGACCCCCCTCGTCCACCCAATGACCCCCCTCGTCCACCCAATGACCCCCCTCGTCCACCCAATGACCCCCCCGTCCACCCAATGACCCCCGTCCACCCAATGACCACCGTCCACCCAATGACCCCCCGTCCACCCAATGACCCCCGTCCACCCAATGACCACCGTCCACCCAATGACCACCCCGTCCACCCAATGACCACCCCGTCCACCCAATGACCCCCCGTCCACCCAATGACCCCCCGTCCACCCAATGACCCCCCGTCCACCCAATGACCCCCTGTCCACCCAATGCCCCCCTGTCCACCCAATGACCCCCCGTCCACCCAATGACCCCCTGTCCACCCAATGCCCCCCTGTCCACCCAATGACCCCCCGTCCACTGCTCCTTCCTTGCATTCCTCTCTATGAAGTACCATTTATGGAGGAACGTTCGGGAGGAAAGATCTTTGTTCTTCCAGAGTTAAAGGGGTTGTAAAGGTAATTTTTTCCCCTAAATATCTTCCTTTACCTTAGTGCAGTCCTCATTCACTTACCTCATCCTTCCATTTTGCTTTTAAATGTCTATATTTCTTCTGAGAAATCCTCACTTTCTGTTCTTCTGTCTGTAACTCCACACAGTAATGCAACGCTTTCTCCCTGGTGTGGAGTGTCGTGCTCGCCCCCCTCCCGTGGACTACAGAAAGTCAGGATGCCCTCTAAACACACAGCTTCTTTCTCTATCTGCAACGTAGAGAGCGTCCTGACTCTCCTGTAGTCCAAGGGAGGGGGCGAGCATGACACTCCACACCAGGGAGAAAGCCTCGCATTACGGTGTGGAGTTACAGACAGAAGAACAGGAAGTGAGGATTTCTCAGAAGAAATAAGGACATTTAAAAGCAAAATGGAAGGATGAGGTAAGTGAAGGAGGACTGCACTAAGGTAAAGGAAGCTATTTAGGGAAAAATCAATTGTACCTTTACAACCCCTTTAACCACTTCAGACCCGCGCTATTGACAACATACGTCAACAGCGCGGACCTGAGGCGCCAAGTAGACGTCTTTGGATGTGATTTTTAGTGCATTACCCGCACGCGCCACTGGGGCGCGCCACGGGTAAGCACTGTCCTGCCGCATCGCTGAAGATCCGATGCATGTACCTGGCGGCCGCGATGTCCGTTGGGTTCATGCGATCGGCGGGAAAACAAGCAGATGACAGCAGGGACATGGAGCGCTGAGTGTAAACACAGAGCTCCACGTGCTGTCAGAGGAGAGGAGACCGATCTGTGTCTCTTGTACATAGGGACACAGCATCGGTCATCTCCCCCAGTCCCCTCCCCCCCCACAGTTAGAACACACCCAGGATACACATTTAACCCCTTCCTCACCCCCTAGTGTTAACCCCTTCCCTGCCAGTCACATTTATACAGTAATTAGTGCATTTTTATAGCACTGATCGCTGTATAAATGTGAATGGTCCCAAATTTGTGTCAAAAGTGTCCGATATGTCCGCCGCAATATCGCAGTCGCCAAAAAAATCGCAGATCGCCGCCATTACTAGTAAAAAAAAAGAATGATAAAAAAAATCATAATTCTGTTCCCCATTTTGTAGGCGCTATAACTTTTGCGCAAACCAGTCGCTTATTGCGATTTTTTTTTTTTTTTTACAAAAATACGTCGAAAAATACGTATCGGCCTTAACTGAGAAAAAAAAATATATATATTTTTTTTTAAAAAGTTGGGATATTTATTATAGCAACAAGTAAAACAAATAATTTTTTTTTAAATTGTCGCTCTTTTTTTGTTTATAGCGCAAAAAATAAAAACCACAGAGGTGATCAAATACCACCAAAATAAAGCTCTATTTGTGGGGAAAAAAGGACGCCAATTTTGTTTGGGAGCCACGTCGCACGTCCGCGCAATTGTCAGTTAAAGCGACGCAGTGCCGAAAGCTGAAATTTCGCCTGGGCATGAAGGGGGTTTATGTGCCCCCAGTAAGCAAGTGGTTAAGGATTACCTGTAATACAATAAATATCTCCCAGACCTGCACTGCCTATAGGAGATATTTGTAAATCGCCATATGCCGATTTGTTTTGCGCATGTGCCAGAGTTAGAAAGGGCACGCTGTGCCGTTTCTAACTTGGGTCATGCCGTGAGTGGAGGCTCCCACGCGCATTCGCAGGAGTGACGTCACACGTTTCCAGCCACTCACAGAGCCGGAGTTTGCGGCCCCCGGAAGGAAGAGGGGTGAATAATGGACGCTCGCTACTAGCGAGGAAGACGGGGACATCGCGGGCTTCTGCTGCAGGTAAGTGACACATAATGGGCTAGTGTGCGATGCATTACCTTTGCAGGGAAACAAAGAGGAAGTAACACCCATCAGGGTTTACTTCTTCCTTAAAAGTCTTTAACGTTTTCTTTTATTACCTCTTAACCACTTAACCCCCGGACCATATTGCTGCCCAATGACCAGAGCACTTTTTGCGATTCGGCACTGCGTCGCTTTAACTGACAATTGCGCGGTCGTGCGACGTGGCTCCCAAACAAAATTGAAAATCCTTTTTTCCCCCCACAAATAGAGCTTTCTTTTGGTGGTATTTGATCACCTCTGCGGTTTTTATTTTTTGCGCTATAAACAAAAATAGAGCGACAATTTTGAAAAAAATGCAATATTTTTTACATTTCGCTATAATAAATATCCCCCAAAAAATATATATATAAAAAAAAAATTTCCCTCAGTTTAGGCCGATACGTATTCTTCTACATATTTTTCGTAAAAAAAAAAAAAAATCGCAATTAGCGTTTATTGATTGGTTTGCGCAAAAGTTGTAGCGTTTACAAAATAGGGGGTAGTTTTATGGCATTTTTATTAATATTTTTTGTTTACTAGTAATGGCGGCGTTCAGCGTTTTTTTTTCAGTACTGCGACATTATTGTGGACACTTCAGACACATTTTTGGGACCATTGGCATTTTTTTAGCGATCAGTGCTATAAAAATGCATTGGATTACTATAAAAATGCCACTGGCAGTAAAGGAGTTAAAACTAGGGGGCGGGGAAGGGGTTAAGTGTGTTCCTGGGTGTGTTCTAACTGTATGGGGGGGGTGGCCTCACTAGGGGGAATCACTGATCTTCTGTTCATACAATGTCATCCTCCTCTCGGCGGTATTTTCAACCGCCGCTGAGGAGAGATCACATCACAAGTGAGTCTGCACAACACTACACTGACACAGTACACATAGGGACATAAACCCCCCGATCACCCCCACCCCCCACCCCCCTGTCACAGTGTCACTGATTGCAGTGATCATATATTTACTGCTCACTGCATTTAGTGTCAGTGTGACAGTTAGTGTGACAGGCAGTTAGTGTTAGGTCCAGGATAGCCCCCTACCCCCCCTAATAAAGGTTTAACCCCTTGATCACCGCCCTAGTTAACCCTTTCACCCCCTATTGCCAGTGTCACTAAGCGATCGGTTTTATGATCGCTGTATTAGTGTCACTGTTGCCGCTAGGTAGCTAGTTTTTTTTATTGCGATTTTTTTTTTACTGAAGACATGTGGCTGAAAACATTTTGGCCTAAATGTTTGACTAAAATTTAGTTTATTCGATTTTTCTTATAACAAAAAGTAAGAAATATTGATTTTTTTTTTTCAAAAATGTCGCTCTATTTTTGTATATAGCGCAAAAAAAAATAAAAAATCAAAAGAAATCTCTATTTGTGTGAAGAAAAGGACACAAATTTTGTTTGGGAGCCAAGTCGCACGACCGCGCAATTTTCTGTTAAAGCGACGCAGTACCGAATTGTAAAAAACGCCTCTGGGCATTTAGCAGCATATTGGTGGTTAATCACTTACCGCCTGCCCACCCTCAAATGACAGAGAAGCGGTGCGGCTTGCATTCTGGGAGGACGCTCTCGCATGCCCGTGGGAGAGCACATCGATTGTGTCCCAGGACCCAGATCTCTGTAAAGAGCCAATGACGTGGCTCTTTAACCATGGGATCGGCTGTGTCTAATTTCAGGCAGTCACATGTAAATGCAGAAGTGGCATTAATTGTCTCTCCTCGCCTCACACTGAGAGAGTGTGTGGCGAGGAGTGCCGATCAGCAGCATGTCCTCGCAGGGGACACCAGGACAGGTAACCAGTGCCCTGACTACAGTAAAGCCCTTGCAATGCCCATCAGTGACACCAATCTGTGCCCAGTGACACCAATCAGTGCCCATCAGTGATGCCAGTCAGTGCCCATCAGTGATGCCTATCCATGCCATCTATCAGTGCCCACCAGTGCCACCTATCAGTACCCATCAATGCCACCTATCAGTGCCCACCAGTTCCGTCTATCAGTGCCCACCAGTGCCACCTATCAGTGCATACCAGTGCCACCTATCAGTGCCCACCAGTG
>CM056052.1:19025684-19102134 GCA_029574335.1 Rana kukunoris
GTCTCTGGTGTGTGATGTTTTGTGAGTTCGAATCCAGGAAAGAGCACCATTTTTTTTTAAGTTTATATATACATATTATTTTATACATTACTTTTAGCATGACTCTTTATGTTACAGCAGATGACAGCAAACTGAGGAACTATAATACAGTAGAGGAACCATAGAGCCCAGCAATGCCTGCTTCCCCATACTGTGTGAAATTTCGTTTCGGTACAACATCGCACGACCGCGCAATTACCAGTTATAGCAGCGCAGTGCCAAATTGTAAGACCACCTCTGGGCATTTAGCTGCATTTGGTCCGGGGCTTAAGGGGTTAATGGCCTCAAGAAATGTAAGAAAAGGGGCGGTGCCTAAGCAGCGCCCCCTGTGGATACATATGAAGAACCTTTGGATCCCCATGGAGATGGTATTTAAAAAAAAAAAAGCTTTATGTAAAACGTTTACATCTATACATAGTCACATTACATTACATTTGGAAAAAAACAATTTACAAAGATTTGTACAAAGCCATTTTACATTCTTTTCCAAATCAAATTATAAACTGGCAAACCAACATTCCCATGTAGTACGCTTCCAGTGAAGCTCCGCCTTTTCTCCTCCCATTTCTTTTTGATCCCAAAAAAAACTTGGAACGCTTCACGAAGTAGTGCGTGTCAACCTTGCGCAGGGAGCCATGCTAATCTTCTCTGTACCATTCCAATTTAGGTACGCGTGCTGCGATGATGAGCTCTCACCATCCGCACAATATCAATGAGGCTGTCAGCTCTATATATAGGGCCGGATATTGTGGTAATGTCAACTTATGGAGAGAACATTTTTGCACTTTTTATTTTTTCGCTGTCATTGCAGGTAATATCTACTAAACTACTACTCGTTTAACTTCCCCCTCCCATAATTATCTGTTTTTTTAACTTATTACTCAGAAAATATAAAGATGCAAGGAATGAAAGTGTGTTTCCTGAGATATGCAAATTTATTACAAACAAGCAACGGGATTGGTCAAGACAGACTCCTCCCCCATATGTTAATACTATACATATGCTAATACGGCCCCGCCCCGCCTCTGTTTAAAGAGTAATTACAATGTACCGGGGACGCCCATTCATCCCTGACTGAGAAATAGCTCAAGGCATAGAGAAATGGTCTCCGGTGTGTGATGTTTTGTGAGTTCGAATCCAGGAAAGAGCACCATTTTTTTTTAAGTTTATATATACATATATATATACATATTATTTTATATATTACTTTTAGATTAAATAGGGATGTCCCAATACCAATATTAGCAAATCAATATATTGAAAATATATATTAAAAAAAAAAAATAATTAAGCTCTGAGCTGGATTCGAACCCTAAAAGTCATTCTCATGGGAGACTGTTCATCCAGTCATTCATCCCTGACTGAGAAATAGCTCAAGGCATAGAGAAATGGTCTCCGGTGTGTGATGTTTTGTGAGTTCGAATCCAGGAAAGAGCACCATTTTTTTTTAAGTTTATATATACATATTATTTTATATATTACTTTTAGATTAAATAGGGATGTCCCAATACCAATATTAGCAAATCAATATATTGAAAATATATATTAAAAAAAAAAAAATAAGCTCTGAGCTGGATTCGAACCCTAAAAGTCATTCTCATGGGAGACTGTTCATCCAGTCATTAATCCCTGACTGAGAAATAGCTCAAGGCATAGAGAAATGGTCTCCGGTGTGTGATGTTTTGTGAGTTCGAATCCAGGAAAGAGCACCATTTTTTTTTTGAGTTTATATATACATATTATTTTATACATTACTTTTAGATTAAATAGGGATGTCCCAATACCAATATTAGCAAATCAATATATTGAAAATATATATTTAAAAAAAAAAAAATTAAGCTCTGAGCTGGATTCGAACCCTAAAAGTCATTCTCATGGGAGACTGTTTTGTGAATAGGGATGTCCCATTACCAATATTAGCAAATCAATATATTGAAAATATATCTTAAAAAAAAAAATAATAATTAAGCTCTGAGCTGGATTCGAACCCTAAAAGTCATTCTCATGGGAGATTGTTCATCGAGCCATTTATCCCTGACTGAGAAATAGCTCAAGGCATAGAGAAATGGTCTGCGGTGTGTGATGTTTTGTGAGTTCGAATCCAGGAAAGAGCACCATTTTTTTTTAAGTTTATATATACATATTATTTTATATATTACTTTTAGATTAAATAGGGATGTCCCAATACCAATATTAGCAAATCAATATATTGAAAATATATATTAAAAAAAAAAAAATAATTAAGCTCTGAGCTGGATTCGAACCCTAAAAGTCATTCTCATGGGAGACTGTTCATCCAGTCATTCATCCCTGACTGAGAAATAGCTCAAGGCATAGAGAAATGGTCTCCGGTGTGTGATGTTTTGTGAGTTCGAATCCAGGAAAGAGCACCATTTTTTTTTAAGTTTATATATACATATTATTTTATACATTACTTTTAGATTAAATAGGGATGTCCCAATACCAATATTAGCAAATCAATATATTGAAAATATATATTAAAAAAAAAAAATAAGCTCTGAGCTGGATTCGAACCCTAAAAGTCATTCTCATGGGAGACTGTTTTGTGAATAGGGATGTCCCATTACCAATATTAGCAAATCAATATATTGAAAATATATATTAAAAAAAAAAATAATTAAGCTCTGAGCTGGATTCGAACCCTAAAAGTCATTCTCATGGGAGACTGTTCATCCAGCCATTCATCCCTGACTGAGAAATAGCTCAAGCCATAGAGAAATGGTCTCCGGTGTGTGATCTTTTGTGAGTTCGAATCCAGGAAAGAGCACCATTTTTTTTTAAGTTTATATATACATATTATTTTATACATTACTTTTAGATTAAATAGGGATGTCCCAATACCAATATTAGCAAATCAATATATTGAAAATATATATTTAAAAAAAAAATAATAATTAAGCTCTGAGCTGGATTCGAACCCTAAAAGTCATTCTCATGGGAGACTGTTTTGTGAATAGGGATGTCCCATTACCAATATTAGCAAATCAATATATTGAAAATATATATTAAAAAAAAATAATAATTATGCTCTGAGCTGGATTCGAACCCTAAAAGTCATTCTCATGGGAGACCTTTCATCTTGCCATTTATCCCTGACTGAGAAATAGCTCAAGGCATAGAGAAATGGTCTCTGGTGTGTGATGTTTTGTGAGTTCGAATCCAGGAAAGAGCACCATTTTTTTTAAGTTTATATATACATATTATTTTATATGTACTATACTATTACTTTTAGCATGACTCTTTATGTTACAGCAGATGACAGCAAACTGAGGAACTATAATACAGTAGAGGAACCATAGAGCCCAGCAATGCCTGCTTCCCCATACTGTGTGAAATTTCGTTTCGGTACAACATCGCACGACGACCGCGCAATTACCAGTTATAGCAGCGCAGTGCCAAATTGTAAGACCACCTCTGGGCATTTAGCTGCATTTGGTCCGGGGCTTAAGGGGTTAATGGCCTCAAGAAATGTAAGAAAAGGGGCGGTGCCTAAGCAGCGCCCCCCTGTGGATACATATGAAGAACCTTTGGATCCCCATGGAGATGGTATTTAAAAAAAAAAAAGCTTTATGTAAAACGTTTACATCTATACATAGTCACATTACATTACATTTGGAAAAAAACAATTTACAAAGATTTGTACAAAGCCATTTTACATTCTTTTCCAAATCAAATTATAAACTGGCAAACCAACATTCCCATGTAGTACGCTTCCAGTGAAGCTCCGCCTTTTCTCCTCCCATTTCTTTTTGATCCCAAAAAAAACTTGGAACGCTTCACGAAGTAGTGCGTGTCAACCTTGCGCAGGGAGCCATGCTAATCTTCTCTGTACCATTCCAATTTAGGTACGCGTGCTGCGATGATGAGCTCTCACCATCCGCACAATATCAATGAGGCTGTCAGCTCTATATATAGGGCCGGATATTGTGGTAATGTCAACTTATGGAGAGAACATTTTTGCACTTTTTATTTTTTCGCTGTCATTGCAGGTAATATCTACTAAACTACTACTCGTTTAACTTCCCCTCCCATAATTATCTGTTTTTTTAACTTATTACTCAGAAAATATAAAGATGCAAGGAATGAAAGTGTGTTTCCTGAGATATGCAAATTTATTACAAACAAGCAACGGGATTGGTCAAGACAGACTCCTCCCCCATATGTTAATACTATACATATGCTAATACGGCCCCGCCCCGCCTCTGTTTAAAGAGTAATTACAATGTACCGGGGACGCCCATTCATCCCTGACTGAGAAATAGCTCAAGGCATAGAGAAATGGTCTCCGGTGTGTGATGTTTTGTGAGTTCGAATCCAGGAAAGAGCACCATTTTTTTTTAAGTTTATATATACATATATATATACATATTATTTTATATATTACTTTTAGATTAAATAGGGATGTCCCAATACCAATATTAGCAAATCAATATATTGAAAATATATATTAAAAAAAAAAAATAATTAAGCTCTGAGCTGGATTCGAACCCTAAAAGTCATTCTCATGGGAGACTGTTCATCCAGTCATTCATCCCTGACTGAGAAATAGCTCAAGGCATAGAGAAATGGTCTCCGGTGTGTGATGTTTTGTGAGTTCGAATCCAGGAAAGAGCACCATTTTTTTTTAAGTTTATATATACATATTATTTTATATATTACTTTTAGATTAAATAGGGATGTCCCAATACCAATATTAGCAAATCAATATATTGAAAATATATATTAAAAAAAAAAAAATAAGCTCTGAGCTGGATTCGAACCCTAAAAGTCATTCTCATGGGAGACTGTTCATCCAGTCATTAATCCCTGACTGAGAAATAGCTCAAGGCATAGAGAAATGGTCTCCGGTGTGTGATGTTTTGTGAGTTCGAATCCAGGAAAGAGCACCATTTTTTTTTTGAGTTTATATATACATATTATTTTATACATTACTTTTAGATTAAATAGGGATGTCCCAATACCAATATTAGCAAATCAATATATTGAAAATATATATTTAAAAAAAAAAAAATTAAGCTCTGAGCTGGATTCGAACCCTAAAAGTCATTCTCATGGGAGACTGTTTTGTGAATAGGGATGTCCCATTACCAATATTAGCAAATCAATATATTGAAAATATATCTTAAAAAAAAAAATAATAATTAAGCTCTGAGCTGGATTCGAACCCTAAAAGTCATTCTCATGGGAGATTGTTCATCGAGCCATTTATCCCTGACTGAGAAATAGCTCAAGGCATAGAGAAATGGTCTGCGGTGTGTGATGTTTTGTGAGTTCGAATCCAGGAAAGAGCACCATTTTTTTTTAAGTTTATATATACATATTATTTTATATATTACTTTTAGATTAAATAGGGATGTCCCAATACCAATATTAGCAAATCAATATATTGAAAATATATATTAAAAAAAAAAAAATAATTAAGCTCTGAGCTGGATTCGAACCCTAAAAGTCATTCTCATGGGAGACTGTTCATCCAGTCATTCATCCCTGACTGAGAAATAGCTCAAGGCATAGAGAAATGGTCTCCGGTGTGTGATGTTTTGTGAGTTCGAATCCAGGAAAGAGCACCATTTTTTTTTAAGTTTATATATACATATTATTTTATACATTACTTTTAGATTAAATAGGGATGTCCCAATACCAATATTAGCAAATCAATATATTGAAAATATATATTAAAAAAAAAAAATAAGCTCTGAGCTGGATTCGAACCCTAAAAGTCATTCTCATGGGAGACTGTTTTGTGAATAGGGATGTCCCATTACCAATATTAGCAAATCAATATATTGAAAATATATATTAAAAAAAAAAATAATTAAGCTCTGAGCTGGATTCGAACCCTAAAAGTCATTCTCATGGGAGACTGTTCATCCAGCCATTCATCCCTGACTGAGAAATAGCTCAAGCCATAGAGAAATGGTCTCCGGTGTGTGATCTTTTGTGAGTTCGAATCCAGGAAAGAGCACCATTTTTTTTTAAGTTTATATATACATATTATTTTATACATTACTTTTAGATTAAATAGGGATGTCCCAATACCAATATTAGCAAATCAATATATTGAAAAATATATATTTAAAAAAAAAATAATAATTAAGCTCTGAGCTGGATTCGAACCCTAAAAGTCATTCTCATGGGAGACTGTTTTGTGAATAGGGATGTCCCATTACCAATATTAGCAAATCAATATATTGAAAATATATATTAAAAAAAAATAATAATTATGCTCTGAGCTGGATTCGAACCTAAAAGTCATTCTCATGGGAGACCTTTCATCTTGCCATTTATCCCTGACTGAGAAATAGCTCAAGGCATAGAGAAATGGTCTCTGGTGTGTGATGTTTTGTGAGTTCGAATCCAGGAAAGAGCACCATTTTTTTTAAGTTTATATATACATATTATTTTATATGTACTATACTATTACTTTTAGCATGACTCTTTATGTTACAGCAGATGACAGCAAACTGAGGAACTATAATACAGTAGAGGAACCATAGAGCCCAGCAATGCCTGCTTCCCATACTGTGTGAAATTTCGTTTCGGTACAACATCGCACGACCCGCGCAATTACCAGTTATAGCAGCGCAGTGCCAAATTGTAAGACCACCTCTGGGCATTTAGCTGCATTTGGTCCGGGCTTAAGGGGTTAATGGCCTCAAGAAATGTAAGAAAAGGGGCGGTGCCTAAGCAGCGCCCCCTGTGGATACATATGAAGAACCTTTGGATCCCCATGGAGATGGTATTTTAAAAAAAAAAAAGCTTTATGTAAAACGTTTACATCTATACATAGTCACATTACATTACATTTGGAAAAAAACAATTTACAAAGATTTGTACAAAGCCATTTTACATTCTTTTCCAAATCAAATTATAAACTGGCAAACCAACATTCCCATGTAGTACGCTTCCAGTGAAGCTCCGCCTTTTCTCCTCCCATTTCTTTTTGATCCCAAAAAAAACTTGGAACGCTTCACGAAGTAGTGCGTGTCAACCTTGCGCAGGGAGCCATGCTAATCTTCTCTGTACCATTCCAATTTAGGTACGCGTGCTGCGATGATGAGCTCTCACCATCCGCACAATATCAATGAGGCTGTCAGCTCTATATATAGGGCCGGATATTGTGGTAATGTCAACTTATGGAGAGAACATTTTTGCACTTTTTATTTTTTCGCTGTCATTGCAGGTAATATCTACTAAACTACTACTCGTTTAACTTCCCCCTCCCATAATTATCTTTTTTTTTAACTTATTACTCAGAAAATATAAAGATGCAAGGAATGAAAGTGTGTTTCCTGAGATATGCAAATTTATTACAAACAAGCAACGGGATTGGTCAAGACAGACTCCTCCCCCATATGTTAATACTATACATATGCTAATACGGCCCCGCCCCGCCTCTGTTTAAAGAGTAATTACAATGTACCGGGGACGCCCATTCATCCCTGACTGAGAAATAGCGCAAGGCATAGAGAAATGGTCTCCGGTGTGTGATGTTTTGTGAGTTCGAATCCAGGAAAGAGCACCATTTTTTTTTAAGTTTATATATACATATATATATACATATTATTTTATATATTACTTTTAGATTAAATAGGGATGTCCCAATACCAATATTAGCAAATCAATATATTGAAAATATATATTAAAAAAAAAATAATAATTAAGCTCTGAGCTGGATTCGAACCCTAAAAGTCATTCTCATGGGAGACTGTTCATCCAGTCATTCATCCCTGACTGAGAAATAGCTCAAGGCATAGAGAAATGGTCTCCGGTGTGTGATGTTTTGTGAGTTCGAATCCAGGAAAGAGCACCATTTTTTTTTAAGTTTATATATACATATTATTTTATATATACTTTTATAAATAGGGATTCCCAATACAATATTAGCAAACAATATATTGAAAATATATATTAAAAAAAAAAAAAATAAGCTTAGCTGGATCGAACCCTAAGTCATTCTATGGGGACTGTTCATCCAGTCATTAATCCTGACTGAGAAATAGCTCAAGGCATAGAGAAATGGTCTCCGGTGTGTGATGTTTTGTATCGAATCCAGGAAAGAGCACCATTTTTTTTTTGAGTTAAATCATATTATTTTATATACTTTTGATTAAAAGGGATCCCAATACCAATATTAAAAAAAATGAAAAAAATAAAAAAAAAAAAATTAAGCTCTGAGCTGGATTCGAACCCTAAAAGTCATTCTCATGGGAGACTGTTTTGTGAATAGGGATGTCCCATTACCAATATTAGCAAATCAATATATTGAAAATATATATTAAAAAAAAAAAAAAAAAAGCTCTAGCTGGATTCGAACCCTAAAAGTCATTCTCTGGGAGAGCTGGCCATTTATCCCTCTGAGAACCAAGGCTAGAGAAATGGTCTGCGGTGTGTGATGTTTTGTGAGTTCGTCCAGGAAAGAGCACCATTTTTTTTTAAGTTTATATTCATATTATTTTATATATTCTTTTAGATTAAATAGGGATGTCCCAATACCAATATTAGCAAATCAATATATTGAAAATATATATTAAAAAAAAAAAAATAATTAAGCTCTGACTGGATTGAACCCTAAAAGTCATTCTCTGGGAGACGTTCATCCATTTATCCCTGACTGAGAAATAGCTCAAGGCATAGAGAATGGTCTCCGGTGTGTGATGTTTTGTGGTCGAATCCAGGAAAGAGCACCATTTTTTTTTAAGTTTATATATACATATTATTTTATACATTACTTTTAGATTAAATAGGGTGTCCCAATACCAATATTGCAAATCAATATATGAAAATATATATTAAAAAAAAAAAATAAGCTTGAGCTGTGAACCCTAAAAGTCATTCTCATGGGAGACTGTTTTGTGAATAGGGATGTCCCATCCAATATTAGCAAATCAATATATTGAAAATATATATTAAAAAAAAAAATAATTAAGCTCTGAGCTGGATTCGAACCCTAAAAGCACCATGGGAGATTTTCCAGCCATTTCCCTACTGAGAAATAGCTCAAGCCATAGAGAAATGGTCTCCGGTGTGTGATCTTTTGTGATCGAATCCAGGAAAGAGCACATTTTTTTTTAAGTTTATATATACACATTATTTTATACATTACTTTTAGATTAAATAGGGATGTCCCAATACCAATATTAGCAAATCAATATATTGAAAATATATATTTAAAAAAAAAATAATAATTAAGCTCTGAGCTGGATCGAACCCTAAAAGTCATTCTCATGGGAGACTGTTTTGTATAGGGATGTCCCAAAATATAGCAAATCAATATATTGAAAATATATATTAAAAAAAAAAATAATAATTATGCTCTGAGCTGGATTCGAACCCTAAAAGTCATTCTCATGGGAGACCTTTCATCTCGCCATTTATCCCTGACTGAGAAATAGCTCAAGGCATAGAGAAATGGTCTCTGGTGTGTGATGTTTTGTGAGTTCGAATCCAGGAAAGAGCACCATTTTTTTTTAAGTTTATATATACATATTATTTTATACATTACTTTTAGCATGACTCTTTATGTTACAGCAGATGACAGCAAACTGAGGAACTATAATACAGTAGAGGAACCATAGAGCCCAGCAATGCCTGCTTCCCCATACTGTGTGAAATTTCGTTTCGGTACAACATCGCACGACCGCGCAATTACCAGTTATAGCAGCGCAGTGCCAAATTGTAAGACCACCTCTGGGCATTTAGCTGCATTTGGTCCGGGGCTTAAGGGGTTAATGGCCTCAAGAAATGTAAGAAAAGGGGCGGTGCCTAAGCAGCGCCCCCCTGTGGATACATATGAAGAACCTTTGGATCCCCATGGAGATGGTATTTAAAAAAAAAAAAGCTTTATGTAAAACGTTTACATCTATACATAGTCACATTACATTACATTTGGAAAAAAACAATTTACAAAGATTTGTACAAAGCCATTTTACATTCTTTTCCAAATCAAATTATAAACTGCTGGCAAACCAACATTCCCATGTAGTACGCTTCCAGTGAAGCTCCGCCTTTTCTCCTCCATTTCTTTTTGATCCCAAAAAAAACTTGGAACGCTTCACGAAGTAGTGCGTGTCAACCTTGCGCAGGGAGCCATGCTAATCTTCTCTGTACCATTCCAATTTAGGTACGCGTGCTGCGATGATGAGCTCTCACCATCCGCACAATATCAATGAGGCTGTCAGCTCTATATATAGGGCCGGATATTGTGGTAATGTCAACTTATGGAGAGAACATTTTTGCACTTTTTATTTTTTCGCTGTCATTGCAGGTAATATCTACTAAACTACTACTCGTTTAACTTCCCCCTCCCATAATTATCTGTTTTTTTAACTTATTACTCAGAAAATATAAAGATGCAAGGAATGAAAGTGTGTTTCCTGAGATATGCAAATTTATTACAAACAAGCAACGGGATTGGTCAAGACAGACTCCTCCCCCATATGTTAATACTATACATATGCTAATACGGCCCCGCCCCGCCTCTGTTTAAAGAGTAATTACAATGTACCGGGGACGCCCATTCATCCCTGACTGAGAAATAGCTCAAGGCATAGAGAAATGGTCTCCGGTGTGTGATGTTTTGTGAGTTCGAATCCAGGAAAGAGCACCATTTTTTTTTAAGTTTATATATACATATATATATACATATTATTTTATATATTACTTTTAGATTAAATAGGGATGTCCCAATACCAATATTAGCAAATCAATATATTGAAAATATATATTAAAAAAAAAAAATAATTAAGCTCTGAGCTGGATTCGAACCCTAAAAGTCATTCTCATGGGAGACTGTTCATCCAGTCATTCATCCCTGACTGAGAAATAGCTCAAGGCATAGAGAAATGGTCTCCGGTGTGTGATGTTTTGTGAGTTCGAATCCAGGAAAGAGCACCATTTTTTTTTAAGTTTATATATACATATTATTTTATATATTACTTTTAGATTAAATAGGGATGTCCCAATACCAATATTAGCAAATCAATATATTGAAAATATATATTAAAAAAAAAAAAATAAGCTCTGAGCTGGATTCGAACCCTAAAAGTCATTCTCATGGGAGACTGTTCATCCAGTCATTAATCCCTGACTGAGAAATAGCTCAAGGCATAGAGAAATGGTCTCCGGTGTGTGATGTTTTGTGAGTTCGAATCCAGGAAAGAGCACCATTTTTTTTTTGAGTTTATATATAATATTAATTATTATAACATACTTTTAGATTAAATAGGTGTCCCAACCAATATTAGCAAAATATATTGAAAATATATATTTAAAAAAAAAAAAAATTAAGCTCTGAGCTGGATCGAACCCTAAAAGTCATTCTCATGGGAGACTGTTTGTGAATAGGGATGTCCCATTACCAATATTACAGCAAATCATATATATTGAATATATCTTAAAAAAAAAAAAATAATTAAGCTCTCTGAGCTGGATTCGAACCCTAAAAGTCATTCTCATGGGATTGTTCATTCATCGAGCCATTTATCCCTGACTGAGAAATAGCTCAAGGCATAGAGAAATGGTCTCCGGTGTGTGATGTTTTGTGAGTTCGAATCCAGGAAAGAGCACCATTTTTTTTTAAGTTTATATATACATATTATTTTATATATTACTTTTAGATTAAATAGGGATGTCCCAATACCAATATTAGCAAATCAATATATTGAAAATATATATAAAAAAAAAAAAATAAGCTCTGAGCTGGATTCGAACCCTAAAAGTCATTCTCATGGGAGACTGTTTTGTGAATAGGGATGTCCCATTACCAATATTAGCAAATCAATATATTGAAAATATATATTAAAAAAAAAAATAATTAAGCTCTGAGCTGGATTCGAACCCTAAAAGTCATTCTCATGGGAGACTGTTCATCCAGCCATTCATCCCTGACTGAGAAATAGCTCAAGGCATAGAGAAATGGTCTCCGGTGTGTGATGTTTTGTGAGTTCGAATCCAGGAAAGAGCACCATTTTTTTTTAAGTTTATATATACATATTATTTTATACATTACTTTTAGATTAAATAGGGATGTCCCAATACCAATATTAGCAAATCAATATATTGAAAATATATATTTAAAAAAAAAATAATAATTAAGCTCTGAGCTGGATTCGAACCCTAAAAGTCATTCTCATGGGAGACTGTTTTGTGAATAGGGATGTCCCATTACCAATATTAGCAAATCAATATATTGAAAATATATATTAAAAAAAAAATAATAATTATGCTCTGAGCTGGATTCGAACCCTAAAAGTCATTCTCATGGGAGACCTTTCATCTCGCCATTTATCCCTGACTGAGAAATAGCTCAAGGCATAGAGAAATGGTCTCTGGTGTGTGATGTTTTGTGAGTTCGAATCCAGGAAAGAGCACCATTTTTTTTAAGTTTATATATACATATTATTTTATATGTACTATACTATTACTTTTAGCATGACTCTTTATGTTACAGCAGATGACAGCAAACTGAGGAACTATAATACAGTAGAGGAACCATAGAGCCCAGCAATGCCTGCTTCCCCATACTGTGTGAAATTTCGTTTCGGTACAACATCGCACGACCGCGCAATTACCAGTTATAGCAGCGCAGTGCCGAAATTGTAAGACCACCTCTGGGCATTTAGCTGCATTTGGTCCGGGGCTTAAGGGGTTAATGGCCTCAAGAAATGTAAGAAAAGGGGCGGTGCCTAAGCAGCGCCCCCCTGTGGATACATATGAAGAACCTTTGGATCCCCATGGAGATGGTATTTTAAAAAAAAAAAAGCTTTATGTAAAACGTTTACATCTATACATAGTCACATTACATTACATTTGGAAAAAAAACAATTTACAAAGATTTGTACAAAGCCATTTTACATTCTTTTCCAAATCAAATTATAAACTGGCAAACCAACATTCCCATGTAGTACGCTTCCAGTGAAGCTCCGCCTTTTCTCCTCCCATTTCTTTTTGATCCCAAAAAAAACTTGGAACGCTTCACGAAGTAGTGCGTGTCAACCTTGCGCAGGGAGCCATGCTAATCTTCTCTGTACCATTCCAATTTAGGTACGCGTGCTGCGATGATGAGCTCTCACCATCCGCACAATATCAATGAGGCTGTCAGCTCTATATATAGGGCCGGATATTGTGGTAATGTCAACTTATGGAGAGAACATTTTTGCACTTTTTATTTTTTTCGCTGTCATTGCAGGTAATATCTACTAAACTACTACTCGTTTAACTTCCCCCTCCCATAATTATCTTTTTTTTTAACTTATTACTCAGAAAATATAAAGATGCAAGGAATGAAAGTGTGTTTCCTGAGATATGCAAATTTATTACAAACAAGCAACGGGATTGGTCAAGACAGACTCCTCCCCCATATGTTAATACTATACATATGCTAATACGGCCCCGCCCCGCCTCTGTTTAAAGAGTAATTACAATGTACCGGGGACGCCCATTCATCCCTGACTGAGAAATAGCTCAAGGCATAGAGAAATGGTCTCCGGTGTGTGATGTTTTGTGAGTTCGAATCCAGGAAAGAGCACCATTTTTTTTTAAGTTTATATATACATATATATATATATATTATTTTATATATTACTTTTAGATTAAATAGGGATGTCCCAATACCAATATTAGCAAATCAATATATTGAAAATATATATTAAAAAAAAAATAATAATTAAGCTCTGAGCTGGATTCGAACCCTAAAAGTCATTCTCATGGGAGACTGTTCATCCAGTCATTCATCCCTGACTGAGAAATAGCTCAAGGCATAGAGAAATGGTCTCCGGTGTGTGATGTTTTGTGAGTTCGAATCCAGGAAAGAGCACCATTTTTTTTTAAGTTTATATATACATATTATTTTATACATTACTTTTAGATTAAATAGGGATGTCCCAATACCAATATTAGCAAATCAATATATTGAAAATATATATTAAAAAAAATAAAATAATTAAGCTCTGAGCTGGATTCGAACCCTAAAAGTCATTCTCATGGGAGACTGTTTTGTGAATAGGGATGTCCCATTACCAATATTAGCAAATCAATATATTGAAAATATATATTAAAAAAAAAAAAATAATTATGCTCTGAGCTGGATTCGAACCCTAAAAGTCATTCTCATGGGAGACTGTTCATCTCGCCATTTATCCCTGACTGAGAAATAGCTCAAGGCATAGAGAAATGGTCTGCGGTGTGTGATGTTTTGTGAGTTCGAATCCAGGAAAGAGCACCATTTTTTTTTAAGTTTATATATACATATTATTTTATACATTACTTTTAGATTAAATAGGGATGTCCCAATACCAATATTAGCAAATCAATATATTGAAAATATATCTTAAAAAAAAAAAAAATAATTATGCTCTGAGCTGGATTCGAACCCTAAAAGTCATTCTCATGGGAGACCTTTCATCTCGTTATTTATCCCTGACTGAGAAATAGCTCAAGGCATAGAGAAATGGTCTCTGGTGTGTGATGTTTTGTGAGTTCGAATCCAGGAAAGAGCACCATTTTTTTTTAAGTTTATATATACATATTATTTTATACATTACTTTTAGCATGACTCTTTATGTTACAGCAGATGACAGCAAACTGAGGAACTATAATACAGTAGAGGAACCATAGAGCCCAGCAATGCCTGCTTCCCCATACTGTGTGAAATTTCGTTTCGGTACAACATCGCACGACCGCGCAATTACCAGTTATAGCAGCGCAGTGCCAAATTGTAAGACCACCTCTGGGCATTTAGCTGCATTTGGTCCGGGGCTTAAGGGGTTAATGGCCTCAAGAAATGTAAGAAAAGGGGCGGTGCCTAAGCAGCGCCCCCCTGTGGATACATATGAAGAACCTTTGGATCCCCATGGAGATGGTATTAAAAAAAAAAAAAAGCTTTATGTAAAACGTTTACATCTATACATAGTCACATTACATTACATTTGGAAAAAAACAATTTACAAAGATTTGTACAAAGCCATTTTACATTCTTTTCCAAATCAAATTATAAACTGGCAAACCAACATTCCCATGTAGTACGCTTCCAGTGAAGCTCCGCCTTTTCTCCTCCCATTTCTTTTTGATCCCAAAAAAAACTTGGAACGCTTCACGAAGTAGTGCGTGTCAACCTTGCGCAGGGAGCCATGCTAATCTTCTCTGTACCATTCCAATTTAGGTACGCGTGCTGCGATGATGAGCTCTCACCATCCGCACAATATCAATGAGGCTGTCAGCTCTATATATAGGGCCGGATATTGTGGTAATGTCAACTTATGGAGAGAACATTTTTGCACTTTTTATTTTTTCGCTGTCATTGCAGGTAATATCTACTAAACTACTACTCGTTTAACTTCCCCCTCCCATAATTATCTTTTTTTTTAACTTATTACTCAGAAAATATAAAGATGCAAGGAATGAAAGTGTGTTTCCTGAGATATGCAAATTTATTACAAACAAGCAACGGGATTGGTCAAGACAGACTCCTCCCCCATATGTTAATACTATACATATGCTAATACGGCCCCGCCCCGCCTCTGTTTAAAGAGTAATTACAATGTACCGGGGACGCCCATTCATCCCTGACTGAGAAATAGCTCAAGGCATAGAGAAATGGTCTCCGGTGTGTGATGTTTTGTGAGTTCGAATCCAGGAAAGAGCACCATTTTTTTTTAAGTTTATATATACATATATATATACATATTATTTTATATATTACTTTTAGATTAAATAGGGATTCCCAATACCAATATTAGCAAATCAATATATTGAAAATATATATTAAAAAAAAAATAATAATTAAGCTCTGAGCTGGATTCGAACCCTAAAAGTCATTCTCATGGGAGACTGTTCATCCAGTCATTCATCCCTGACTGAGAAATAGCTCAAGGCATAGAGAAATGGTCTCCGGTGTGTGATGTTTTGTGAGTTCGAATCCAGGAAAGAGCACCATTTTTTTTTAAGTTTATATATACATATATTATTTTATACATTACTTTTAGATTAAATAGGGATGTCCCAATACCAATATTAGCAAATCAATATATTGAAAATATATATTAAAAAAAATAAAATAATTAAGCTCTGAGCTGGATTCGAACCCTAAAAGTCATTCTCATGGGAGACTGTTTTGTGAATAGGGATGTCCCATTACCAATATTAGCAAATCAATATATTGAAAATATATATTAAAAAAAAAAAAAAATAATTATGCTCTGAGCTGGATTCGAACCCTAAAAGTCATTCTCATGGGAGACTGTTCATCTCGCCATTTATCCCTGACTGAGAAATAGCTCAAGGCATAGAGAAATGGTCTCCGGTGTGTGATGTTTTGTGAGTTCGAATCCAGGAAAGAGCACCATTTTTTTTAAGTTTAAATATACATATTATTTTATACATTACTTTTAGATTAAATAGGGATGTCCCAATACCAATATTAGCAAATCAATATATTGAAAATATATCTTAAAAAAAAAAAAAAATAATTATGCTCTGAGCTGGATTCGAACCCTAAAAGTCATTCTCATGGGAGACCTTTCATCTCGTTATTTATCCCTGACTGAGAAATAGCTCAAGGCATAGAGAAATGGTCTCTGGTGTGTGATGTTTTGTGAGTTCGAATCCAGGAAAGAGCACCATTTTTTTTTAAGTTTATATATACATATTATTTTATACATTACTTTTAGCATGACTCTTTATGTTACAGCAGATGACAGCAAACTGAGGAACTATAATACAGTAGAGGAACCATAGAGCCCAGCAATGCCTGCTTCCCCATACTGTGTGAAATTTCGTTTCGGTACAACATCGCACGACTGCGCAATTACCAGTTATAGCAGCGCAGTGCCAAATTGTAAGACCACCTCTGGGCATTTAGCTGCATTTGGTCCGGGGCTTAAGGGGTTAATGGCCTCAAGAAATGTAAGAAAAGGGGCGGTGCCTAAGCAGCGCCCCCCTGTGGATACATATGAAGAACCTTTGGATCCCCATGGAGATGGTATTTTAAAAAAAAAAAAGCTTTATGTAAAACGTTTACATCTATACATAGTCACATTACATTACATTTGGAAAAAAACAATTTACAAAGATTTGTACAAAGCCATTTTACATTCTTTTCCAAATCAAATTATAAACTGGCAAACCAACATTCCCATGTAGTACGCTTCCAGTGAAGCTCCGCCTTTCTCCTCCCATTTCTTTTTGATCCCAAAAAAAACTTGGAACGCTTCACGAAGTAGTGCGTGTCAACCTTGCGCAGGGAGCCATGCTAATCTTCTCTGTACCATTCCAATTTAGGTACGCGTGCTGCGATGATGAGCTCTCACCATCCGCACAATATCAATGAGGCTGTCAGCTCTATATATAGGGCCGGATATTGTGGTAATGTCAACTTATGGAGAGAACATTTTTGCACTTTTTATTTTTTCGCTGTCATTGCAGGTAATATCTACTAAACTACTACTCGTTTAACTTCCCCCTCCCATAATTATCTTTTTTTTTAACTTATTACTCAGAAAATATAAAGATGCAAGGAATGAAAGTGTGTTTCCTGAGATATGCAAATTTATTACAAACAAGCAACGGGATTGGTCAAGACAGACTCCTCCCCCATATGTTAATACTATACATATGCTAATACGGCCCCGCCCCGCCTCTGTTTAAAGAGTAATTACAATGTACCGGGGACGCCCATTCATCCCTGACTGAGAAATAGCTCAAGGCATAGAGAAATGGTCTCCGGTGTGTGATGTTTTGTGAGTTCGAATCCAGGAAAGAGCACCATTTTTTTTTAAGTTTATATATACATATATATATACACATATTATTTTATATATTACTTTTAGATTAAATAGGGATGTCCCAATACCAATATTAGCAAATCAATATATTGAAAATATATATTAAAAAAAAAATAATAATTAAGCTCTGAGCTGGATTCGAACCCTAAAAGTCATTCTCATGGGAGACTGTTCATCCAGTCATTCATCCCTGACTGAGATATAGCTCAAGGCATAGAGAAATGGTCTCCGGTGTGTGATGTTTTGTGAGTTCGAATCCAGGAAAGAGCACCATTTTTTTTTAAGTTTATATATACATATTATTTTATACATTACTTTTAGATTAAATAGGGATGTCCCAATACCAATATTAGCAAATCAATATATTGAAAATATATATTAAAAAAAATAAAATAATTAAGCTCTGAGCTGGATTCGAACCCTAAAAGTCATTCTCATGGGAGACTGTTTTGTGAATAGGGATGTCCCATTACCAATATTAGCAAATCAATATATTGAAAATATATATTAAAAAAAAAAAAAATAATTATGCTCTGAGCTGGATTCGAACCCTAAAAGTCATTCTCATGGGAGACTGTTCATCTCGCCATTTATCCCTGACTGAGAAATAGCTCAAGGCATAGAGAAATGGTCTCCGGTGTGTGATGTTTTGTGAGTTCGAATCCAGGAAAGAGCACCATTTTTTTTAAGTTTAAATATACATATTATTTTATACATTACTTTTAGATTAAATAGGGATGTCCCAATACCAATATTAGCAAATCAATATATTGAAAATATATCTTAAAAAAAAAAAAAATAATTATGCTCTGAGCTGGATTCGAACCCTAAAAGTCATTCTCATGGGAGACCTTTCATCTCGTTATTTATCCCTGACTGAGAAATAGCTCAAGGCATAGAGAAATGGTCTCTGGTGTGTGATGTTTTGTGAGTTCGAATCCAGGAAAGAGCACCATTTTTTTTTAAGTTTATATATACATATTATTTTATACATTACTTTTAGCATGACTCTTTATGTTACAGCAGATGACAGCAAACTGAGGAACTATAATACAGTAGAGGAACCATAGAGCCCAGCAATGCCTGCTTCCCCATACTGTGTGAAATTTCGTTTCGGTACAACATTGCACGACTGCGCAATTACCAGTTATAGCAGCGCAGTGCCAAATTGTAAGACCACCTCTGGGCATTTAGCTGCATTTGGTCCGGGGCTTAAGGGGTTAATGGCCTCAAGAAATGTAAGAAAAGGGGCGGTGCCTAAGCAGCGCCCCCCTGTGGATACATATGAAGAACCTTTGGATCCCCATGGAGATGGTATTTTAAAAAAAAAAAAAGCTTTATGTAAAACGTTTACATCTATACATAGTCACATTACATTACATTTGGAAAAAAACAATTTACAAAGATTTGTACAAAGCCATTTTACATTCTTTTCCAAATCAAATTATAAACTGGCAAACCAACATTCCCATGTAGTACGCTTCCAGTGAAGCTCCGCCTTTTCTCCTCCCATTTCTTTTTGATCCCAAAAAAAACTTGGAACGCTTCACGAAGTAGTGCGTGTCAACCTTGCGCAGGGAGCCATGCTAATCTTCTCTGTACCATTCCAATTTAGGTACGCGTGCTGCGATGATGAGCTCTCACCATCCGCACAATATCAATGAGGCTGTCAGCTCTATATATAGGGCCGGATATTGTGGTAATGTCAACTTATGGAGAGAACATTTTTGCACTTTTTATTTTTTCGCTGTCATTGCAGGTAATATCTACTAAACTACTACTCGTTTAACTTCCCCCTCCCATAATTATCTTTTTTTTTAACTTATTACTCAGAAAATATAAAGATGCAAGGAATGAAAGTGTGTTTCCTGAGATATGCAAATTTATTACAAACAAGCAACGGGATTGGTCAAGACAGACTCCTCCCCCATATGTTAATACTATACATATGCTAATACGGCCCCGCCCCGCCTCTGTTTAAAGAGTAATTACAATGTACCGGGGACGCCCATCATCCCCCTGACTGAGAAATAGCTCAAGGCATAGAGAAATGGTCTCCGGTGCGTGATGTTTTGTGAGTTCGAATCCAGGAAAGAGCACCATTTTTTTTTAAGTTTATATATACATATTATTTTATACATTACTTTTAGATTAAATAGGGATGTCCCAATACCAATATTAGCAAATCAATATATTGAAAATATATATTAAAAAAAATAAAATAATTAAGCTCTGAGCTGGATTCGAACCCTAAAAGTCATTCTCATGGGAGACTGTTTTGTGAATAGGGATGTCCCATTACCAATATTAGCAAATCAATATATTGAAAATATATCTTAAAAAAAAAAAAAATAATTATGCTCTGAGCTGGATTCGAACCCTAAAAGTCATTCTCATGGGAGACTGTTCATCTCGCCATTTATCCCTGACTGAGAAATAGCTCAAGGCATAGAGAAATGGTCTCCGGTGTGTGATGTTTTGTGAGTTCGAATCCAGGAAAGAGCACCATTTTTTTTAAGTTTAAATATACATATTATTTTATACATTACTTTTAGATTAAATAGGGATGTCCCAATACCAATATTAGCAAATCAATATATTGAAAATATATCTTAAAAAAAAAAAAATAATTATGCTCTGAGCTGGATTCGAACCCTAAAAGTCATTCTCATGGGAGACCTTTCATCTCGTTATTTATCCCTGACTGAGAAATAGCTCAAGGCATAGAGAAATGGTCTCTGGTGTGTGATGTTTTGTGAGTTCGAATCCAGGAAAGAGCACCATTTTTTTTTAAGTTTATATATACATATTATTTTATACATTACTTTTAGCATGACTCTTTATGTTACAGCAGATGACAGCAAACTGAGGAACTATAATACAGTAGAGGAACCATAGAGCCCAGCAATGCCTGCTTCCCCATACTGTGTGAAATTTCGTTTCGGTACAACATCGCACGACTGCGCAATTACCAGTTATAGCAGCGCAGTGCCAAATTGTAAGACCACCTCTGGGCATTTAGCTGCATTTGGTCCGGGGCTTAAGGGGTTAATGGCCTCAAGAAATGTAAGAAAAGGGGCGGTGCCTAAGCAGCGCCCCCCTGTGGATACATATGAAGAACCTTTGGATCCCCATGGAGATGGTATTTTAAAAAAAAAAAAGCTTTATGTAAAACGTTTACATCTATACATAGTCACATTACATTACATTTGGAAAAAAAACAATTTACAAAGATTTGTACAAAGCCATTTTACATTCTTTTCCAAATCAAATTATAAACTGGCAAACCAACATTCCCATGTAGTACGCTTCCAGTGAAGCTCCGCCTTTTCTCCTCCCATTTCTTTTTGATCCCAAAAAAAACTTGGAACGCTTCACGAAGTAGTGCGTGTCAACCTTGCGCAGGGAGCCATGCTAATCTTCTCTGTACCATTCCAATTTAAGGTACGCGTGCTGCGATGATGAGCTCTCACCATCCGCACAATATCAATGAGGCTGTCAGCTCTATATATAGGGCCGGATATTGTGGTAATGTCAACTTATGGAGAGAACATTTTTGCACTTTTTATTTTTTCGCTGTCATTGCAGGTAATATCTACTAAACTACTACTCGTTTAACTTCCCCCTCCCATAATTATCTTTTTTTTTAACTTATTACTCAGAAAATATAAAGATGCAAGGAATGAAAGTGTGTTTCCTGAGATATGCAAATTTATTACAAACAAGCAACGGGATTGGTCAAGACAGACTCCTCCCCCATATGTTAATACTATACATATGCTAATACGGCCCCCCGCCTCTGTTTAAAGAGTAATTACAATGTACCGGGGACGCCCATTCATCCCTGACTGAGAAATAGCTCAAGGCATAGAGAAATGGTCTCCGGTGTGTGATGTTTTGTGAGTTCGAATCCAGGAAAGAGCACCATTTTTTTTTAAGTTTATATATACATATATATATACATATTATTTTATATATTACTTTTAGATTAAATAGGGATGTCCCAATACCAATATTAGCAAATCAATATATTGAAAATATATATTAAAAAAAAAAAAATAATTAAGCTCTGAGCTGGATTCGAACCCTAAAAGTCATTCTCATGGGAGACTGTTCATCCAGTCATTCATCCCTGACTGAGAAATAGCTCAAGGCATAGAGAAATGGTCTCCGGTGTGTGATGTTTTGTGAGTTTCCAGGAAAGAGCTCCATTTTTTTTTAAGTTTATATATACATTTTATACATTACTTTTAGAAAGGGATGTCCCCAATACCAATATTAGCAAATCAATATATTGAAAATATATATTTAATTAAGCTCTGAGCTGGATTCGAACCCTAAAAGTCATTCTCATGGGAGACATTCCCATTTACCAATATTAGCAAATCAATATATTGAAAATATATCTTAAAAAAAAAAAAAAAATTAAGCTCTGAGCTGGATTCGAACCCTAAAAGTCATTCTCATGGGAGATTGTTCACAAGCCATTTATCCCTGACTGAGAAATAGCTCAAGGCATAGAGAAAATGAGTTCGAATACAGGAAAGAGCACCATATATACATATTATTTTAATATTACTTTTAGATTAAATAGGGATGTCCCAATACCAATATTAGCAAATCAATATATTGAAAATATATATTAAAAAAAAAAAATAAGCTCTGAGCTGGATTCGAACCCTAAAAGTCATTCTCATGGGAGACTGTTTTGTGAATAGGGATGTCCCATTACCAATATTAGCAAATCAATATATTGAAAATATATATTAAAAAAAAAAAAAAAATTAAGCTCTGAGCTGGATTCGAACCCTAAAAGTCATTCTCATGGGAGACTGTTTCCAGCCATTCATCCCTGACTGAGAAATAGCTCAAGGCTTATGGTCTCCGGTGTGTGATGAGTTCGAATCCAGGAAAGAGCACCATTTTTTTTTAAGTTTATATAATACATATTATTTTATATATTACTTTTAGATTAAATAGGGATGTCCCAATACCAATATTAGCAAATCAATATATTGAAAATATATATTAAAAAAAAAAAATAAGCTCTGAGCTAGCTAAAAGTCAATACTGTTTTGTGAATAGGGATGTCCCATTACCAATATTAGCAAATCAATATATTGAAAATATATATTAAAATAATTAAGCTCTGAGCTGGATTCGAACCCTAAAAGTCATTCTCATGGGAGACTGTTCATGTTTTGTGAAATGGTCTCCGGTGTGTGATGTTTTGTGATCGAATCCAGGAAAGAGCACCATTTTTTTTTAAGTTTATATATACATATTATTTTATATATTACATTACCAATATTAGCAAATCAATATATTGAAAATATATATTAAAAAAAAAAAATAATAGCTGGATTCGAACCCTAAAATTCATTCTCATGGGAGATGAATATGTCCCATACCAATATTAGCAAATCAATATATTGAAAATATATATTAAAAAAAAAAAATAATTAAGCTCTGAGCTGGATTCGAACCCTAAAAGTCATTCTCATGGGAGATTGTTCATCTCATTTATCCCTGACTGAGAAATAGCTCAAGGCATAGAGAAATGGTCTCCGGTGTTGTGATGTTTTGTGAGTTCGAATCCAGGAAAGAGCACCATTTTTTTTTAATATATATCCCTTTTAGATTAAATAGGGATGTCCCAATACCAATATTAGCAAATCAATATATTGAAAATATATATTAAAAAAAAAAAATAATAAGCTCTGAGCTGGATTCGAACCCTAAAAGTCATTCTCATGGGAGAGAGTCATTCATCCCTGACTGAGAAATAGCTCAAGGCATAGAGAAATGGTCTCCGGTGTGTGATGTTTTGTGAGTTCGAATCCAGGAAAGAGCACCATTTTTTTTTAAGTTTATATTATATATATACATATTATTTTATACATTACTTTTAGATTAAATAGGGATGTCCCAATACCAATATTAGCAAATCAATATATTGAAAATATATATTTAAAAAAAAAAAAATTAAGCTCTGAGCTGGATTCGAACCCTAAAAGTCATTCTCATGGGAGACTGTTCATCCAGCCATTCATCCCTGACTGAGAAATAGCTCAAGGCATAGAGAAATGGTCTCCGGCGTGTGATGTTTTGTGAGTTCGAATCCAGGAAAGAGCACCATTTTTTTTTAAGTTTATATATACATATTATTTTATATATTACTTTTAGATTAAATAGGGATGTCCCAATACCAATATTAGCAAATCAATATATTGAAAATATATATTTAAAAAAAAAATAATAATTAAGCTCTGAGCTGGATTCGAACCCTAAAAGTCATTCTCATGGGAGACTGTTTTGTGAATAGGGATGTCCCATTACCAATATTAGCAAATCAATATATTGAAAATATATATTAAAAAAAAAAAAATAATTATGCTCTGAGCTGGATTCGAACCCTAAAAGTCATTCTCATGGGAGACTGTTCATCTAGCCATTTCATCCCTGACTGAGAAATAGCTCAAGGCATAGAGAAATGGTCTCTGGTGTGTGATGTTTTGTGAGTTCGAATCCAGGAAAGAGCACCATTTTTTTTTACTTTTAGTTTATATATACATATTATTTTATACATTACTTTTAGCATGACTCTTTATGTTACAGCAGATGACAGCAAACTGAGGAACTATAATACAGTAGAGGAACCATAGAGCCCAGCAATGCCTGCTTCCCCATACTGTGTGAAATTTCGTTTCGGTACAACATCGCACGACCGCGCAATTACCAGTTATAGCAGCGCAGTGCCAAATTGTAAGACCACCTCTGGGCATTTAGCTGCATTTGGTCCGGGGCTTAAGGGGTTAATGGCCTCAAGAAATGTAAGAAAAGGGGCGGTGCCTAAGCAGCGCCCCCCTGTGGATACATATGAAGAACCTTTGGATCCCCATGGAGATGGTATTTAAAAAAAAAAAAGCTTTATGTAAAACGTTTACATCTATACATAGTCACATTACATTACATTTGGAAAAAAAACAATTTACAAAGATTTGTACAAAGCCATTTTACATTCTTTTCCAAATCAAATTATAAACTGGCAAACCAACATTCCCATGTAGTACGCTTCCAGTGAAGCTCCGCCTTTTCTCCTCCCATTTCTTTTTGATCCCAAAAAAAACTTGGAACGCTTCACGAAGTAGTGCGTGTCAACCTTGCGCAGGGAGCCATGCTAATCTTCTCTGTACCATTCCAATTTAGGTACGCGTGCTGCGATGATGAGCTCTCACCATCCGCACAATATCAATGAGGCTGTCAGCTCTATATATAGGGCCGGATATTGTGGTAATGTCAACTTATGGAGAGAACATTTTTGCACTTTTTATTTTTTCGCTGTCATTGCAGGTAATATCTACTAAACTACTACTCGTTTAACTTCCCCCTCCCATAATTATCTTTTTTTTTAACTTATTACTCAGAAAATATAAAGATGCAAGGAATGAAAGTGTGTTTCCTGAGATATGCAAATTTATTACAAACAAGCAACGGGATTGGTCAAGACAGACTCCTCCCCCATATGTTAATACTATACATATGCTAATACGGCCCCGCCCCGCCTCTGTTTAAAGAGTAATTACAATGTACCGGGGACGCCCATTCATCCCTGACTGAGAAATAGCTCAAGGCATAGAGAAATGGTCTCCGGTGTGTGATGTTTTGTGAGTTCGAATCCAGGAAAGAGCACCATTTTTTTTTAAGTTTATATATACATATTATTTTATATATTACTTTTAGATTAAATAGGGATGTCAATACCAATACAAATCAATATATTGAAAATATATATAAAAAAAAAAAAAATAGCTCTGAGCTATTCGAACCCTAAAATCATTCTCATTCTATGGATTGAAAATATATATTATAAAAAAAAAAAAATAATTAAGCTCTGAGCTGGATTCGAACCCTAAAAGTCATTCTCATGGGAGACTGTTCATCCAGCCATTCATCCCTGACTGAGAAATAGCTCAAGGCATAGAGAAATGGTCTCCGGTGTGTGATGTTTTGTGAGTTCGAATCCAGGAAAGAGCACCATTTTTTTTTAAGTTTATTTTTGGTCATTTTAATGACTTTAAAGATGGATATCTCGGTAACGGCAGCATGCCACAATCTTTTCCGAGATATCCATCTTTTGGGCATGGCTTTATATCGGTGGCGGGAAGATTACTCCCCGCGCTCCTCCGCCGCTTACCGGAGCCGTCGGTAACGGCGGAGGCGATCGGGTCCTCCTGCTGGCTGTGTTGGGAGCTTACCGGAGCCGTCGGTGAGGGAAAAATCGCCCCCACCCGTCCCCCACAGCTCTGGCTGTGTTGGGATACGAGTGGGGAAAAATCGCCAACCCACCCGTCCCCGTCAACGTATTCCGCCCAGCGTCTTAAAGAACGTCAGTTCCGCCCATTTTTTTTTTCTTAAAGAAAATTTTTTTTTTTCTGAAATTTGAAAAATGACATTTTTTTTTTTTTTCTTTTTTTGCATTTAAGCCTAAATATGAATCTGAGGTCTTTTTGACCCCCAGATCTCATATTTAAGAGGACCTGTCATGCTTTTTTCTATTACAAGGGATGTTTACATTCCTTGTAATAGGAATAAAAGTGATAATTTTTTTTTTTTTAATTTATTTCGATGTATAAAATTATAAACTAATTAAAAATAAATAAGAAAAACCAAAAAAAAAAAATGTAAAACGCCCCGTCCCGACGAGCTCGCGCGCAGAAGCGAACGCATACGCGAGTAGCGCCCGCATATGAAAACGGTGTTCAAACCACACAAGTGAGATATCGCCGCGATCGTTAGAGCGAGAGCAATAATTCTAGCCCTAACCTCCTCTGTATCTCAAAAAAATGCAACCTGTAGAATTTTTTAAACGTTGCCTATCGAGATTTTTAAGGGTAAAAGTTTGACGCCATGCCACGAGCGGGCGCAATTTTTAAGGGTGACATGTTGGGTATCATTTTACTCGGCGTAACATTATCTATCACAATATATAAAAAAATTGGGCCAAATTTATTGTTGTCTTATTTTTTTATTCAAAAAAGTGTTTTTTTTTCAAAAAAAGTGCGCTTGTAAGACCGCTGCGCAAATACGGTGTGACAAAAAGTATTGCAATGACTGCCATTTTATTCTCTAGGATGTTAGAAAAAAAAAATATATAATGTTTGGGGGGTTTAAGTAATTTTCTAGCAAAAAAAACAGTTTTAGTCTCGTAAACACCGAATCTGAAAAACAAACCCGGTGGGCAAGTGGATATACATATTATTTTATATATTACTTTTAGATTAAATAGGGATGTCCCAATACCAATATTAGCAAATCAATATATTGAAAATATATATTTAAAAAAAAAAAAAAAAAATTAAGCTCTGAGCTGGATTCGAACCCTAAAAGTCACCATGGGAGACTGTTTTTTAAAATGTCCCATTCAATATAGCAAATCAATATATTGAAAATATATCTTAAAAAAAAAAAAAAAATTATGCTCTGGGATTCGACCCTAAAAGTCATTTCATGGAGATGTTCATCTAGCCATTTAGCCCTGACTGAGAAATAGCTCAAGGCATAGAGAAATGGTCTGCGGTGTGTGATGTTTTGTGAGTTCGAATCCAGGAAAGAGCACAATTTTTTTTAAGTTTATATATACATATTATTTTATATATTACTTTTAGATTAAATAGGGATGTCCCAATACCAATATTAGCAAATCAATATATGAAAATATATATAAAAAAAAAAAAATAAGCTCTGAGCAAAAGTTTATAACCCTACATAATCATTCTCATGGGAGACTGTTTTGTGAATAGGGATGTCCCATTACCAATATTAGCAAATCAATATATTGAAAATATATATTAAAAAAAAAAATAATTAAGCTCTGAGCTGGATTCGAACCCTAAAAGTCATTCTCATGGGAGACTGTTCATCTAGCCATTTATCCCTGACTGAGAAATAGCTCAAGGCTTAGAGAAATGGTCTCCGGTGTGTGATGTTTTGTGAGTTCGAATCCAGGAAAGAGCACCATTTTTTTTTAAGTTTATATATACATATTATTTTATATATTACTTTTAGATTAAATAGGGATGTCCCAATACCAATATTAGCAAATCAATATATTGAAAATATATATTAAAAAAAAAAAATAAGCTCTGAGCTGGATTCGAACCCTAAAAGTCATTCTCATGGGAGACTGTTTTGTGAATAGGGATGTCCCATTACCAAGAATTAGTAGCAAATTGCAATATATGAAAATATCTATTAAAAAAAAATTAAGCTTCTGAGCTGGATTAAGCTCTGAGCTGGATTCGAACCCTAAAAGTCATTCTCATGGGAGATTGTTCTGTTATCTAGCCATTTATCCCTGACTGAGAAATAGCTCAAGGCATAGAGAAATGGTCCTGTTGTGATTACTGTTTCGAATCCAGGAATAGGAGCACCATTTATTGTTTTTTTACAATATATACAAAAAATATACTTTATATATTACTTTTAGATTAAATAGGTCCCAATACCAATATTAGCAAATCAATATATTGAAAATATAAAAAAAAAAAAAAATAATTAAGCTCTGAGCTGGATTCGAACCCTAAAAGTCATGTTCTCATGGGAGACTGTTCATCCAGTCATTCATCCCTGACTGAGAAATAGCTCAAGGCATAGAGAAATGGTCTCCGGTGTGTGATGTTTTGTGAGTTCGAATCCAGGAAAGAGCACCATTTTTTTTTAAGTTTATATATACATATTATTTTATACATTACTTTTAGATTAAATAGGGATGTCCCAATACCAATATTAGCAAATCAATATATTGAAAATATATATTTAAAAAAAAAAAATTAAGCTCTGAGCTGGATTCGAACCCTAAAAGTCATTCTCATGGGAGACTGTTCATCCAGCCATTCATCCCTGACTGAGAAATAGCTCAAGGCATAGAGAAATGGTCTCCGGCGTGTGATGTTTTGTGAGTTCGAATCCAGGAAAGAGCACCATTTTTTTTTAAGTTTATATATACATATTATTTTATATATTACTTTTAGATTAAATAGGGATGTCCCAATACCAATATTAGCAAATCAATATATTGAAAATATATATTTAAAAAAAAAATAATAATTAAGCTCTGAGCTGGATTCGAACCCTAAAAGTCATTCTCATGGGAGACTGTTTTGTGAATAGGGATGTCCCATTACCAATATTAGCAAATCAATATATTGAAAATATATATTAAAAAAAAAAAAATAATTATGCTCTGAGCTGGATTCGAACCCTAAAAGTCATTCTCATGGGAGACTGTTCATCCAGTCATTCATCCCTGACTGAGAAATAGCTCAAGGCATAGAGAAATGGTCTCTGGTGTGTGATGTTTTGTGAGTTCGAATCCAGGAAAGAGCACCATTTTTTTTTAAGTTTATATATACATATTATTTTATACATTACTTTTAGCATGACTCTTTATGTTACAGCAGATGACAGCAAACTGAGGAACTATAATACAGTAGAGGAACCATAGAGCCCAGCAATGCCTGCTTCCCCATACTGTGTGAAATTTCGTTTCGGTACAACATCGCACGACCGCGCAATTACCAGTTATAGCAGCGCAGTGCCAAATTGTAAGACCACCTCTGGGCATTTAGCTGCATTTGGTCTGGGGCTTAAGGGGTTAATGGCCTCAAGAAATGTAAGAAAAGGGGCGGTGCCTAAGCAGCGCCCCCCTGTGGATACATATGAAGAACCTTTGGATCCCCATGGAGATGGTATTTTAAAAAAAAAAAAGCTTTATGTAAAACGTTTACATCTATACATAGTCACATTACATTACATTTGGAAAAAAACAATTTACAAAGATTTGTACAAAGCCATTTTACATTCTTTTCCAAATCAAATTATAAACTGGCAAACCAACATTCCCATGTAGTACGCTTCCAGTGAAGCTCCGCCTTTTCTCCTCCCATTTCTTTTTGATCCCAAAAAAAACTTGGAACGCTTCACGAAGTAGTGCGTGTCAACCTTGCGCAGGGAGCCATGCTAATCTTCTCTGTACCATTCCAATTTAGGTACGCGTGCTGCGATGATGAGCTCTCACCATCCGCACAATATCAATGAGGCTGTCAGCTCTATATATAGGGCCGGATATTGTGGTAATGTCAACTTATGGAGAGAACATTTTTGCACTTTTTATTTTTTCGCTGTCATTGCAGGTAATATCTACTAAACTACTACTCGTTTAACTTCCCCCTCCCATAATTATCTTTTTTTTTAACTTATTACTCAGAAAATATAAAGATGCAAGGAATGAAAGTGTGTTTCCTGAGATATGCAAATTTATTACAAACAAGCAACGGGATTGGTCAAGACAGACTCCTCCCCCATATGTTAATACTATACATATGCTAATACGGCCCCGCCCCGCCTCTGTTTAAAGAGTAATTACAATGTACCGGGGACGCCCATTCATCCCTGACTGAGAAATAGCTCAAGGCATAGAGAAATGGTCTCCGGTGTGTGATGTTTTGTGAGTTCGAATCCAGGAAAGAGCACCATTTTTTTTTAAGTTTATATATACATATATATATACATATTATTTTATATATTACTTTTAGATTAAATAGGGATGTCCCAATACCAATATTAGCAAATCAATATATTGAAAATATATATTAAAAAAAAAAAAAATAATTAAGCTCTGAGCTGGATTCGAACCCTAAAAGTCATTCTCATGGGAGACTGTTCATCCAGTCATTCATCCCTGACTGAGAAATAGCTCAAGGCATAGAGAAATGGTCTCCGGTGTGTGATGTTTTGTGAGTTCGAATCCAGGAAAGAGCACCATTTTTTTTTAAGTTTATATATACATATTATTTTATACATTACTTTTAGATTAAATAGGGATGTCCCAATACCAATATTAGCAAATCAATATATTGAAAATATATATTTAAAAAAATAAAATAATTAAGCTCTGAGCTGGATTCGAACCCTAAAACTCATTCTCATGGGAGACTGTTCATCTAGCCATTTAGCACTGACTGAGAAATAGCTCAAGGCATAGAGAAATAGAGAAATGGTCTCTGGTGTGTGATGTTTTGTGAGTTCGAATCCAGGAAAGAGCACAATTTTTTTTTAAGTTTATATATACATATTATTTTATACATTACTTTTAGATTAAATAGGGATGTCCCAATACCAATATTAGCAAATCAATATATTGAAAATATATATTAAAAAAAAAAAAAAAAAATTAAGCTCTGAGCTGGATTCGAACCCTAAAACTCATTCTCATGGGAGACTGTTCATGTAGCTATTTAGCCCTGACTGAGAAATAGCTCAAGGCATAGAGAAATGGTCTCTGGTGTGTGATGTTTTGTGAGTTCGAATCCAGGAAAGAGCACAATTTTTTTTAAGTTTATATATACATATTATTTTATACATTACTTTTAGATTAAATAGGGATGTCCCAATACCAATATTAGCAAATCAATATAAAAATATTAGCAAATCAATAAGAGCACAATTTTTTTTTAAGTTTATATATACATATTATTTTATACATTACTTTTAGATTAAATAGGGATGTCCCAATACCAATATTAGCAAATCAATATATTGAAAATATATATTAAAAAAAAAAAAAATTAAGCTCTGAGCTGGATTCGAACCCTAAAACTCATTCTCATGGGAGACTGTTCATCTAGCCATTTATCCCTGACTGAGAAATAGCTCAAGGCATTGAGAAATGGTCTCCGGTGTGTGATGTTTTGTGAGTTCGAATCCAGGAAAGAGCACAATTTTTTTTTAAGTTTATATATACATATTATTTTATACATTACTTTTAGATTAAATAGGGATGTCCCAATACCAATATTAGCAAATCAATATATTGAAAATATATATATTAAAAAAAAAAATAATTAAGCTCTGAGCTGAGCCATTTAGCTACTGACCAAGACATGAATCTCTATTGGTTTTTTAGTTTCAGTATGTGGTGCATTCTCTGTAAGAATTAGTCCAGACATGTAATTGCTATGAACAAGCCGTTCTGACCATAAAAACACATTGTCCTTCTGCTTTGTAGCCATTCACAATTCTCTCATGTTGGTGTAACAGTGCAATGTTTCCTAAAAGTTGGGGTGCATTGTCTTCTGTTATCTATGGAAGCTGTGTCCCCCCCCCCCCTACTCACACACAGAATACTCTCGTTTATTTCAAAGTCAGAATTTTTTTTTTATGATGGCCCCAGGGCTCTTCCATATTATTACACAGTATTATTGGTAAACCTGCACTGGGGCTTTTACTGTCATTCATCGTGATACCAAAAAAATAGGATCTTCATTAAACACATTATTGTTTTCATTTACAATGATTCTGATACAGGAAAAATATGGCAGTCTTTGGAAAGTATCAAATCTAGTCTTTTTGAAATTGGTGGGAAGCACACAAAGGGAACCAATATAAACTATCCGTATAATTATAGTTGTATTAGCTGTAAAATTTCAGTGCTTTCTTCTTTAAAAAAAAAAAAAAAAACACAAAATTAGGAGGATCCTGAAGCTGCTTCTGTGTCGGCCAGTCCAACTTAGGTTACATGGCAGGAAGCTTGGTTAACAGTTACCTCTGTAGTAGGCACATAGCGCCAACATGGGCGTAAACCGCTACTCTGACTCTAAACATGACTAAGATGTCTAGCTGGACATGTTCCTTCATGGGATCAGTGTTCCCCAATGGACTTTACATATTTCTCATATGTATCTTCGCTCATCAGATCATCCAGTTCAGCGGGAACATCTACAATCATCTTTATTAACCATCCTTCATCATAGCAGGATTTGTTCACCAGGCCGGGATTGTCAGCTAGGGCTCCATTTGTGTCGGTTACTTCTCCCGTCAGTGGAGAAAATAGTTCACTAGCTGCCTTTACACTTTCTAAGGTTCCAAACTCCTCTAGTTTATTTAACTTGGTGCCAACCTCTGTAAGACTACAGTAAACCACATCGCCCAATGCCTCCTGGGCAAATTTGCTGATTCCTACAGTTCCAATACCATTTTCAACTTCTATCCATTCATGCTTGTCTGTGAACTTGCGGGCAGCCAGCAGGCGGGCGGCGTTGCTCAGCAGTCTGGCGGGACAGCCCCTCCAGGGGATGAGCCTTTTTTTTGATTAAGTGATTAAATACCACCAAAAGAAATATATATTTGTGTCTCTGTTTGTGTGAAGAAAATAATTAAAAATCCCACCATCACTGTGCTGAGTTCCCAGGTCTGTACACCTGCTTTGCCCATTATGAGGGGTTCCCACCATCCCTGTGCTGAGTTCCCGGGTCTGTACACCTGCTGTGCCCATTAAGAGGGGTTCCCACCATCCCTGTGCTGAGTTCCTGGATCTGTACACCTACTGTGCCCATTACGAGGGGTTCCCACCATCCCTGTGCCGAATTCCCGGGTCTCTACACCTGCTGTGTCCATTATGAGGGGTTCCCACCATCCCTGTGCTGAGTTTCTGGGTCTGTATACCTGCTGTGCCCATTACGAGGGGTTCCCACCATCCCTGTGCCAAGTACCTGGGTCTGTACACCTGCTGTGCCCATTATGAGGGGTTCCCACCATCCCTGTGCTGAGTTCCAGGGTCTGTACACCTGCTGTGCCCATTATGAGGGGTTCCCACCATCCCTGTGCTGAGTTCCTGAGTCTGTACACCTAATGTGCCCATTATAAGGGGTTTCCACCATCCCTGTGCCGAGTTCCTGGGTCTGTACATCTGCTGTGCCCATTATGAGGGGTTTCCAGTAATGCAGCATAGCCAGCAGCAACACAGGGACTGAGAGTCAGTCAGGGACTGGTGCCCAGTTTGAAGTCCACCACCAGCTAACACAGTCAGACATGTCCATGAACTAAGCCCAACTTGCCCAAGCAACCAGTCTTCCCTTCATGGGTCTAGTAGCAGTCAGTAGTGAGAGACCACTCAGTTTGCAGTCCACCGCAGGCCAACCCACCACCTCTTCCCATATCATCACCGCAGGTTTGCCACATCATCCCTTTAATCTAAGACACATATTGCACAGGTTCTGAGGCTGATTAAGGTGGTAATTAAACTCACTTATTGCCTTATCTGCATTTGATTAGCCTCAGAACCCATGTCATTCATATGTGTCCTGGATTAAAGGGATGAAGTGGCAACCCTACGCCGCCGGTGCTTACCCGTTCTGGCCTAGACTTGGAGAGGAGGCGCTGTTTAGGCCTTGAGTTCCATCCAGTGCCTAAGGGGGAAACAGGAAGCGACGCCACGCCGCCTACAGGTGGCACCAATCACAATCCCAACAGGCAGAATTATTCTAGAGCGGGGCGGTGTTCGGGTCACAATGCTTTGCGCCCCAAGGACTCCCCAAAGAGAGCAAATGAAGTGTGTCAGCCGCAATCATGTGACTGCAAGGACATCATGCTTCCCATAGACAGCTGTGTGTCCGGTGCCCTGTACATTTAAAGGGACACTTTTTTTACGACTATCTTGGGGGGATTCTATAACGCCCCTGATGGATGGGCCGCCAATGGTGCCGGGTGTGGAGGCGAGATACTGGAGGACCAGAATTAGGGGAGATATCCCCAGAGGTTAGCAGAAGAAGGAAGGTGAGGAAAGTAAGATGGGAGTGGGATGTGTATGAGCGCCCGTACTTCACGGTCCTGGTGTTTGGGTCACCAAGTGGGTTAAGTATCAGCAGGGGGTGATGAGTGGAGTAGTAGGTAGAGGGTAGAAGTGAGGGTGATATGTACAAGTTTTGAGATGGAGAAGAAGGGTAAAAGGAAGTGAGAATATGAAAGTAGAGGGGACATATTAACCGATTGCCGACCGCCACACAACGTTTTACGTTGACACAATGGCACGGCTGCGCAAATGGGCATATATATACACGTCCCCTTTAATTTTCCGCGGGCGGCATGCTTGCAACCCTGTTGCGAGCTTCGTGGCCGTGCCCGCGGACTCAATGGCCGTGCCCGCGGACTCAATGGCCGCCGGTGTCCCACGATCAGGTCACGGGTCCCCTCCTTCCTAATGACATGTCACTGATCGTTTGTTCCCTCTCATCGGGAGCAGCGACCAGTGAGGTGTCACGGCAAGCCACGCCCCCTAACAGAATCACTCCCTAGGTCACACTTAAACTCTTCAATGCCCCTACAGGTGAACCCCTTCACTGCCAAGGTAATTTTTACAGTAATCAATGCATTTTTATAGTACCAATCGCTGTAAAAATGACAATGGTCCCAAAATGGTGTTAAAAGTGTCCGATGTGTCCGCCATAATGTCGCAGTCACGATAAAAAAAAAGAAAACGCTGATCGCCGCCATTACTAGTCAAAAAAAAAAAAAGCCACAAAACCACCCCCTATTTTGTATAACTTTTACGCAAACCGATTAATAAACGCTTATTGCAATTTTTTTTACCAAGAAAATGTAGAAGAATATATATCGGCCTAAACTGAGGATTTTATTTTTTTTTTAGATTTTTTTGTCTGGATATTATAGCAAAAAGTAAAAAATATATATATATTTTTTTTTAATTGTCACTCTATTTTTGTTTATAGCGCAAAAAATTAAATCCGCAGAGGTGATCAAAATACCACCAAAAGAAAGCTCTATTTGTGGGGGGGGGGGGAGACGCCAATTTTGTTTGGGAGCCACGTCGCACGACCGCGCAATTGTCAGTTAAAGCGACGCAGTGCCGAATCGCAGTAAAAAGTGGCCTGGTCATTGACCAGCCAAATGGTCCGGGGCTGAAGTGGTTAAAGCGTAGTAGGGATCGGATTCAGACTTGCAGGATGCCTTCCAACCTGGTGGTTTGTGGTCAATCCCGAGTGGATCAGAGTTCTTTGTGGTCTCTTTTTTTTTCTTCTGCTGATTACTCACGGCAGGAAAACTTCCACTACCTGACCCCCTACTGAGAGGATCAAATGAGGAAACCTTCCACACCCCAATCAGGGACTGATAAGGAACACATGGATTTGGGGGGAGGGGCAGTCAAAGAGACACAGACCACAGTCATAAAGATGAGTTTCTCTTTGATCCCAAAAAGAGGTGAGGAGCGTTCATTCACAGCAAATGGTCACCAAAGATAGATGCTGGATAGACAGTTGCTACAAAGTAACATCATTCAAAGACTTTGATTAGAAAGGAGATAGAGAGATACAATGTAACATTGTTTATAAACATTGTTCAGACAGGGGATAGAGAGATACAAAGTAACATTGTTTATAAACATTGTTCTGTCCCTGACATCACTTCCTGTCTTCCATAGAGACTTGTCAGATGCTGCAGCAAGTCAGTGAGGCAGGGGATTAGCCACAGGAGCTCCACACGGCGCACGTCTCCTAGAGTAGGAGCGTGTGTGCTATAGCTCCAGGCAGGCGTAGGAGGCAGACAGGCAGAGTCCCTCCCAGCCCTGCAAGCTTAGTCCTCCCTCCAGTTCCTAACCTGGAAATCCTGGGCCCCTGATCTCTCTTCTCCTCCAGCACAGCTCCCTGGCTCTCTGCAGGTAAGAGCCCTCTACCAGTGCTGCTGACGGCCGTCCTTTTCAGGATAAAGCCGCAGCAGCAATACAGATCTCCTTTTCTCCTTTTTTTTGTGTCCCCCTGCACTCCCACACCTTCATCATCCTCAAGAGCCCCCCTCTCTATCCTCTCTAACCTCCGCCCGAAAATTTGCGCCGTTCCGGGGCTCTTTTTGAGAGCACCGCGCCAGGCCGCTCTGAATCGCGGGGCCGCGGTCTAGGAAAGACCGCGGCTTCACTTGCGGCCTAACGGCGCGCCGCTCCCCACGCCTCTGTGGTCCTCACCCAGCCTCCAGGGATCCCCCCTTACCCCAGAAAGACAGAAGGACAGTTACCCTGCCCTGCCTTACACCCACTCAGTTAAAGCAGCACCCTGTCAGTCCTCATCCCACCGCCTGTGCAGACAGCCATCCCAGCAACAGGGTCACCCTCTTAGCCCCAGCCCCCCTCCCCCCCTGTCCTTCAACATACAGAAGCTTGATCCAGGGGTCACCCGATCGCCTCTTACAGGGGTCAGGAAGGAATTTTTTCCCTACCGGAGCATATTGGCCGAGCTCCGCCAGGGTTTTTTGCCTTCCTCTGGACCAAGCCGGGAGAGAGGAGTTTAGCCAATACCTCTCCCCACTGCCCTAAAATCCACCCCCCCCCCCTGGTGTATTGGCGATTATGGCATGTAGGCAATATTCTGCCGAAACCATTTGGAGTTTGAGGCAATGCGCCGCAATACTGCCAGCCATCACCAAAAAAGCCCTAAGAAATGAGCGACTATTGAGAATCGATCATAGATCGACGGTCAGACATTTCAGTCATTTACCCCAGCTCAAGCACATATCATGTGCTCTGATCAATACTAGATCGGCAGTAAAACACCGACTAGAAATCCGCGACTTCATTCAACAAAGGGATCTAGATTGTCTTTTTATTACAGAGAGCTGGCTCACAGCCGACTGTAACACCATTCTAGGAGAACTGGTGCCAGAAAACTATTGTATTATTACAGAAAACAGAATAGGGCAAAGAGGAGGCGGCCTGGCGGTGATCTATAAGACTCATCTTACGATCACCAAACCAGTCCGCCAAAACCCTCTTCCATTCATGGAAACCCTTACTCTACAACTTCAAGCAAATTCAAAGGAGACCGTCCACATTCTGCTCTGCTATAGGCCGCCCGGCCCAAAATCGCAGCTGCTATCATCTTGGACGGATTTCTTCTCCACTTATACCCTCAACAGCAAACAACTTTTGCTGCTAGGGGATTTCAATCTCTGGGCAAACTCCTCACAAGACCCCATTGCCGACGCCTGTATTGACCACCTGGAAGGATTAGGATTACAGCAATTAGTATGTGGGCCCACACATGCTTCAGGTCACACACTTGATCTTATTTTCAGACAAGCTCTGGAAATAAAGATTTGGGAAAATGAAAAATTGCCATGGACAGACCACCATGCAATTATATTCAGTATTACCACCATCCCCCCTACAACAAAAACATCAAATCCAGTGACAACACACTGGACTAGATGTCAGAAGAAGCTCCACTCGGAACTCTTCAAAACGACTTTAAGGAAAAAGATAGAAACAACTCAGCCGCATCAAACGGCCGTTGAAACATTGGAAGCCATAAACTCGGCTATGCTACAGTCAGCCGACTTGGTAGCGCCAAAACGAAGAACCCGCATCCGGAAAAACAACCGCAGCTGGTTTAATAACCAGCTGTCGTTACTGAAGCAAGAACGCAGAAGGGCAGAATCTGCCTGGAAAAGATGTTCTTCAGAGCTAAACCTATCCATCTACAAGGCGACTACAAGAAAATACCACAAAGGAATTTTCCAAGCCAAGAAAAATTATTTTTCGGAGGCTATCAACGGTGCCCTAAACCGCCCCCGCGAACTCTTCAAGATGGTCACCCAGACCATGAAGCCAGGATGCATTGAAGCCCCCAGTTCAGACACACAAGAATTTTGCAATGAACTATCGGATTACTTCATTAATAAAATCGAGGTAATCCGCGAAAGCATTCAGCAAAACAATTCTCCCCCCAGCCCCCCCCGCAGCCTCTCACACAGCACCCATAGAAATTCTCCGATATCAGGTAAGTTCACCCTGGAACCCATCTCCATCGAGACCACTAAGAATGTCATTTGTACTCTGCGCAATGGCACAGCGCCAAATGACATTATCCCCACAAAACTGCTGAAGGAATGCGCCTACATCCTGGCTCCTCCCATCACGCAGCTTATCAACCAGTCTTTCTTGGAGGGCATAGTGCCCTCACAGTTGAAAGAAGGTATAATCCAACCCATCCTGAAGAAACCCTCCCTGGACCCCAAGGACCCACTCCACCGCCGTCCCATAACAAGCCTCAACGTACTCTCTAAGATAATGGAGAAAGTAGTGGTACAACAGCTGCAACTGCATCTAGATACCTACAAGCTACTTGACCCATTGCAATCAGGCTTCCGTCCCGGACATGGGACGGAAACAGCATTGCTGAAAGTATGGGACGATGTTCTCAAGGCCGCAGACGAAGGAGAATCTTGTCTCCTGGTTCTGTTGGACCTAAGTGCAGCTTTTGACACTGTAGACCACAAACTGTTACTGACTCGGCTTGCTGAAGTAGCCAGAGTCGCAGAAAGCGATTTATCTTGGTTCTCCTCTTTTTTGGAAAACCGATCGCAAACAGTGAAGTTAGGACCTTTTACGTCGGAAAAACGCACAGTAACATGCGGAGTCCCTCAAGGATCGCCTCTGTCACCAGTGCTGTTTAACATATATCTTCGTCCTCTTTTTGAGATTATCAGCAGCCAAAAACTGCTCTACCACTCATATGCAGATGATACGCAACTGTATTTCCGTATCTGCAACAGACAGGATCACCACCTCAATCTAGAGACATGTCTCTCTTTGATAGAGGACTGGATGACAAAGAGTTACCTTAAACTCAATGGAGCAAAAACAGAACTTCTTCTGTTTCACGCCAAGCGCAGGAATCAACTTTCAACAGCGTGGACCCCCCCGCCTATTTTGGGCAGAATCATCACCCCTAGCGCCAAAGTCAAAAGCCTAGGGGTCATTTTTGACTCCTTTATGACAATGGACGCTCAAATAGGGTCAGTAGTCAGCGGATCTCACCATCTACTGCGCCTACTACGCAGACTCACTCCGTTCATCCCTAAAGAAGATTTAGCGGTCGTGGTGGGAGCAATTGTAAACTCCAGGCTGGATTATGCAAATGCCCTTTACCTCGGCCTCCCCAAGTACCAAATCGCTCGTCTGCAAGTCGTTCAGAATACGGCCGCCAGACTTGTGACTGGGAAAAAACCGTGGGAATCCATCTCACCTTCTCTGAGAGCCCTTCATTGGCTGCCAGTTAAAGACAGAATTGCTTTTAAAGCTCTCTGTCTTACGCATAGATGTGTCTATGGGAATGCCCCCCTTTATTTATGCGAAATAATAAAAGCGCATAATCCCAATCGCGTTTTGCGATCCACGAATCAGAACCTGCTCCAGGTTCCGAAAGCCAACTTCAAGTCCAAAGGAGAAAGAAGATTCGCGATCCAAGGTCCCAGACTATGGAACGCTTTACCAACCACCATTCGGTTGGAGGAGAACCACCTAGCATTTAGGAAAAAGGTCAAGACTTTTCTCTTTTGATATCAAAGGAGACAGGAACAACAAGCGCCCAGAGGCGATTCAGTTCGCATGTGCCGCGCTATACAAGTTTTCATTCATTCATTCATTCATTCAGACAGGGGATAGAGAGATACAAAGTAACATTGTTTATAAACATTGTTCAGACAGGGGATAGAGAGATACAAAGTAACATTGTTAATTGTGTATTTTCTCTGTTTGAGGGCCGGTTCACACCACAGAAACACATTTCTGCATGAGTGTTTTTTGCTGCATTGCAGTGATGAGTATTCAAGGGGGTTTTCCCCCCAAAACATTTTCCCCAAATTACCTTTTTTTTTTTCCTGTGATGCGTTTTTGATGCGTTTGTTGCATTCCAGTGTAGAAAAACATGCAGCATGTTCATAGGTGTGCACAGCCTATTGCATTAGGGTGTGCACCCCAAAGCAATAGAGCAGTGGACAATGTCTAAAGGGCAGAGACTGGTGTCAGTTTATTTTTTATTATTATTTTTTTACAATTTTATTATTTTTTAATTTTTTTTTTTTTCTTTTTTACAATATTATTTTTTTTTCTTTTTATTTTGGAGCCCCATGGGGGCTTAGGTGAAATTTTAAGGGTCTAAATAGACCCCTGATGTCTCGCTTTTGAGACAGAGAAAGGGACTGAGGATAAGATTCCTCAGTTCCTTTCTCTACAGCCAAGTAGCAGGGTAAATCTGCCCAGCAGGCCCGTCAGAAACCGACAGGCAAACTAAGCAATTGCCTGGGGCCTCGAGCTGGCCATGTGCCCCTTGCTCCTTGCTTGATTCCTCCTGCAGTCCGGTCGGCCGTGTACCATAACCGTGCGGTACAGGAGAATCAGGTTCCTGTTCCCGGTCAGACTGACAGGAAGTGCACACACTGAGTGTTCACTTCCTTTAAGTCCGGCCCCGGGAACAGCAAACTGAATCTCCTGTACCGCGCGGTTATGGTACACGGCCGACCGGACTGCAGGAGGAAGCAGCAGTGCGGCAAGGGCCCTCCCTGCTGGGGCCCCTGTGCGGACACCAAGATATGCCGGCATGCTCTGCGGAGGATAGAGCTAAGCAGACAAACCCAAAGCACCCCCCCTGCTTCTCAACTTGAAAAGTGTTTTTTTTTTTTTGTTTGCTTGGGGCCCCCTAATTTCTTCAAACGGCCCTGCTGCCCAGCACAAGGTTATTAGGGTGTGCCCAGGCACACCCTGTGCGCACGCCTATGAGCATGTTCTACTTTTTTTTTGCAATGTAACTGACCGCACTCGTAGTGTGAACTAGAACATTGGAACCCATATTATCTGCTGCCATTGCGTTTTTAATGAAGAAAAAAACAAAAAACAAAATACACACTAATTTATTTAATATCAGTTAAAGCAACCTGACAATAAAACAGTCAAGGAAAATAAAAACACAAATAAAAAAAAAACTTGAACTATGGCTGGATAGGTTACCAGTGCTTCTCAATTATTTTCTGTCATGCCCCCCCCCCCCAGGAAGAATAAAACATTTTGCGCCCCCCCCCCCCCGCGCGACTGTAAATAGTATCATTTGTCTATAAAATTGTTATAAGTACACCTCTGCATAACACTGAATCCACATATCCCCCCACACAGTATTGCCCTTCTTCACATATCCTGCTAGATTGGCTGCTAGGACCGCCTCCTAGCAGCCAATCACCTGCCGTCCACCGTCCAACATGACAGGCTGCTACCTCTCTGGTCCCGCCCCCCAGTTCAAAAATGTCCCGCCTCCCGCAGTCCGCTCCTCTAACTAGCGGAGGAGGCTGGGGACAGACGCGGATACTAAATGGCGCGATCGCCGCGGTCCGAACGAGCCCCCCTTTATGGAGCCTCGTGCCCCCCCTGGGGGGCGCGCGCCCCACTATTTGAGAAGCACTGGGTTAAACGAAGGGTAAAAGAACTTAAAAAGTTTTACTTTTGGCAGATTGTTCTTTATTAATATTATTTATTACAGTTATTATTAAAAAAAAATGTTTTTTTATATATATATATTTTTTTTTGATTGGCTAAAGCTGTAGCACATTGGGATTTATTTTACTACAGCTGGAGAGTGCAAAATCCGCTTCCAGTTTTTTTTTTGTCGAACCTGAAACAAGCCGAAGGTAGAAGCCGATTGGCTACCATACACAGCTCATCTGATTTTAGTAAAATAACTTCCCGTTAATGTTGCCCTAAGAAGAAGCTCTGACTGCCCAAAATGTGATTATAATCTGTAACTCTCTGTGAAGTATCTGGGTGATTCTGGTTACTATCTGACCTGGTTGCAGTCTTCCTATCATGAGATGCTGTACATACATCATTATGAGCTTTTCCCTTATCTAGTAATATTTCTACAGCTTCCTTCATATACAGTGGAACCCCGAATTGCGAATAATGCGGTTAACGAGTGTTACGCAATACGAGCGCTGTATTTAAAAAAATCTTAACTCGGTTTGCGAGTGTTGTCTCGCAAAACAAGCACGATTCAGGCCAAAGCGGTGTGCAGTAACGTGTTTGGCCTGAGGTGGGGGGTGCCGGAGCTGAGCCGAACATCGCCGATCAGAACCGTTCAGAAAGGCCAGAGGACAGCTCTGCTGACCTCGGCAAATCTCGGGAATTAAGTCTTTTCGAGGTTTGTCAAGGTCAGCCGAGGTGTCCTCAGGCCTTTTAGGCCATTTCCGAGGCTCTCTGGCACCCCCCACCTCTGGCCACATGCGGTATTGCATGCCATTGAAGTCAATGCGGAACAAATTATTTTTGTTTCAATTGACTTCAATGGGGAAACTCGCTTTGATATGCGAGTACTTTGGATTACGAGCATTCTCCTGGAACAGATTATGCTTGTAAACCGAGGTTCCACTGTAGATCCCTCAATTACACCAGATAAACCCGCATGGAACATACAATTGTGCTCATAAGTTTACATACCCAGAGTTTATGATTTCTTGGCCATTTTTCTTGGCCAAAGATATCCAAAGAGTTGAGAATGCCAATCAGCAGAGTTCAAACTCTAATCAAGAAGTGTAAAATGAGGGGTTCTGTTGAAATCAAACCACGGTCAGGTAGACCAACTAAAATTTCAGCCACAACTGCCATGAAAAATTGTTCGGGATGCAAAGAAAACCCTACAAATAACTTCAGGTGAAACTCTAATCAAAAAGTGGAAAATTAGTGGTTCTGTTGAAACCAAACCACGGTCAAGTAGATCAACTAAAATTTCAGCCACAACTGCCATGAAAAATTGTTCGGGATGCAAAGAAAACCCCACAAATAACTTCAGGCTGAAATTTTAGTTGGTCTACCTGACCGTGGTTACAGGACTCTCTGAAAACATGTGGTGTGGCTTTTTCAAGATGCAAAATTAGGAGGCACTTGAAGAAAGATGGGCTGCATGGTCGAGTTGCCAGAAGAAAGCCATTACTACGCAAATGCTACAAAGTATCCACTTACAATACACCAAACAGCTCAGAGACAAGCCTCAAACCTTCTGCCACAACGTCATTTGGAGTGATGAGACTAAAATTGAGCTTTTTGGCCACAACTATAAACTCTACATTTGGGGAGGATTAACCACTTGCCGACCAGCCGCCGCAGTTTTACGGCAGCAGGTCAGCTCTGCTGGGTGAGATCACGTAGATCTACGTCATCTCGCACACGCACCCCGCACTCACCCCTGAAGTCGACGCCCGTGCCTGGCGGGAGCGACTACCGCCGGGCACCCGCGATCGCTCGTTACAGAGCGAGAACTGGGAGCTGTGTATGTAAACACACAGCTCCCGGTCCTGTCAGGGGGAGAAATGCCTGTTCGTCTGTTCGCACAATGTATGAACAGCGATCTGTTATTTCCCCAAGTCAGTCCCACCCCCCCTTTAGGAAGAACACACCCAGGGAACATACTTAACCCCTTCACCACCCCCTAGTGTTAACCCCTTCCCTGTCATTGGCATTTTTATAGTAATCAATGCATTTTTATAGCACTGATCGCCATAAAAATGCCAATGGTCCCAAAAATGTGTCCAAAGTGTCCGCCATAATGTCGCAGTACCGATAAAAATCGCTGACCGCCGCCATTACTAGTAAAAAAAAAATATTAATAAAAATGCCATAAAACTATCCCCTATTTTGTAAACACTATAACTTTTGCGCAAACCAATCAATAAACGCTTATTGCAATTTTTTATAATGAAAAATATGTAGAAGAATACGTATCGGCCTAAACTGAGAAAAAAACATGTTTTTTTTTAAATATATTTTTGGGGGATATTTATTATAGCAAAATCGCTCTTTTTTTGTTTATAGTGCAAAAAATAAAAACCGCAGAGGTGATCAAATACCACCAAAGAAAACTCTATTTGTGGGGGAAAAAAGGACGCAGTTATGTTTGGGAGCCATGTCGCACGACCGCGCAATTGTCAGTTAAAGTGACGCAGTGCCGAATCGCAAAAAGGGGCCTGGTCGTTGGTCCGGGGCTGAAGTGGATAAACAAGGCCTATGATGAAAGGTCCACCATCCCTACTGTGAAACACGGAGATGGATCGCTGATGTTTTGGGGATGTGTGAGCTACAAAGGCACAGGAAATTTGGTCAAAATTAATGGTAAGTTGAATGCAGTATGTTATCAAAAAATACTGAAGGAACATTTGCATTCATCAGCCAGGAAGCTGCGCATGGGACGTTCTTGGACATTCCAACATGACAATGATCCAAAACACAAGGCCAAGTTGACCTGTTATTGGCTACAGCAGAATAAAGTGAAGGTTCTGGAGTGGCCATCTCAGTCTCCTGACCTCAATATCAGACAGTAGACATGTGCATTCGTTTTCATCCGAATGCATTTTCGTCCAAATTTCGGGTATTTTCGTTATCGTTTTAACAAACAAAAACAAATTCGCAGAATCCGAAATCCGAAAGATGCAACATTTTCGTTTTCGTTGCTACACCAGTTCCATATAGATAGGAGATTCGACATGACGCTGACAATAGTGATCAGTGTCTATTGAACCTGCGGTTGAATGTGCCTAACCTTATCTCTGCTAGTCCGAGATTATTCTACATAGAGAGAAAAGATTCGACATTATAGAGACAGTGTTGGGGTAGACCATTCGACATGCATGATGAAGATTCGATGAAGCAGTGAAAAACATACAAACGTTGAATCTGTTATTGAAGGCTTATTGTGTCTGTCGAAAGTTCTAAGAGGATTCAACAAGCAGCTAAACTGTACGACGTCACAATCGTAAATTTCTGGTCGAATGCTCGGCCCATAGGCTATAGAAGAATTTGAATGTTGGTTAACTAGTAATAATAATTAATATAATTATTACTAGTGTCAGCTTCTTTCGACATTTGACGGACACCATAAGCCTTCAATGACAGATTCGACCTTAATTCATTTGTTTTTTCGGACTAATGCATTTTGTTATCTAAACAAAACAAATAAAAAACGATTTTCGGGAGTAACTAAATTTTTTTTTTTTCTTCGGACGAAAATGAAATGTAAATTATGAGCACAACTGTATATGAAGCACATTCAAATCCAGATGCCCTCAACATAATGATATAGATGAATGCCATAGAGCCAACACGGCATAGAGGGGCTCGGTGAAGTTGGCGGTGAAGGTGTGGAGGTGGCAGATGGGGTCACGTATATAAAAGGAGATCTGCCCGGCCTCGTAATCCAGATATACCCGGACTCGGCCACCAGGAATATTGTCAGGAAGCACAATAAAACCATTGTCATGTATTAATGAATACTCTCTACCCCTTCTGATCAAACCCCAGGACACATCATTACATCCAACCAAGGAGTCACCCCCATCCCTGTCTATTCTGCCATAACACATCCCGATTCTCCAGTTATTGGATTTCTGGACATCAACTTCCCAGTAATGTCTCCCCGAGGAGAAAATCCGACTGCCTAAAATTTGGCAATAACTTGAAAATCTCTCTGAAGTATAAGGGCGATATTGGCCTCTGCCTGACCTTAATACGCTCTTATAATCATATGAGAGAGATAGATCAGTATGAGCCGTGTCCTCATCCAATAATATGTCAGCTTTCTCTATGTAGATCCCTCCCGTAACCCCAACAATACCAGTTATGATATCAGACATGCCTGTGCATAACATACGTGAGGCCCCAGACAAATCCAGATCCCCTCTATTATAGAGGAGTTGATCACGATTTTCTCTGTCCTCGTCATCCTCATCCTCAGTATCACACAAGTCACCTGAGTCCGGTTCCTGGAGGACAGTCAATGGATCCGTCATGGCGCACAGCTCCACTAAGGGATGTATCTTCTGGGAGAGCTCCTCCGTCTTTAATTCCAACTCCTGGATCAGATCATTGACCGGGAGTAACATCAGCTTTGTCTGCCTGCAAATCTCATCCATAACTTTGTCCTCCAGGTCTTCCAGACGTCTCCCGAGGTCTCCGAACAGGGCAGTGACTTTCTCTACTTCATGATCTGCTTTTTCTTGTACTCCTTCTATGTGTTCCTGCAGACTCCGGACTAATTCTTCTTTCTCCTCTCTCTTTGTATTCCATTTCTGAAGATTATTGATCAGTTTCTTCTTCTTCTTAATAGAGGCCTCTTGTAGGGTCTCCACTTTGTGTCCTCGATGTTCTCCAGTTAAACTGCAGGAGATACAAATACAAGTAGAGTCCTCGGTGCAGTAATACTCCAGGATCTTCTTATGGACGGGGCACTTCCTCTTCTCCGGGGTGCTGGTGGGGTCACATATGACATGTTCTGGTGATTTGCTGTGGACTCTCAGATGGTCATCACATAGAGAAGCCTCACAAAGTAGACAGGACTTCACAGCGGGTACAGAGGAGTGAATACAGTAAGTACAGAAGATCCCGGACTTCTCTGGATCTGGTGGTGGAGAAGACAGGAAACGTTGAGTGATGTTGCGCAAAGTGATATTTCTTTGCAGTGGAGGTCTCTCCTGGAACTCTTCCCTGCACTGAGGGCAGAAATAATCTCCAGACCCTTCTTGGGTATCAAACACACGATCAATGCAGTCCTGGCAGAAGTTGTGTCCACATTTCAACATGACGGGATCCGTATAAATGTTCAGACAGATGGAACAATCCAGCTCCGCTCTCAGATCTGAGGACGCCATCGCTGATGGAAGAGACAGAAATGAACAAAGCTCCTTATACTCCAAAACCAGCTGTGCAGTCAGGGAAGTTCCTCCACAGGACGAGGTCTAAGAATGTGACCAGTGAGAGCACAAAAGGAAATGTAAAGGTCACAAAACACAGCTGAAAGGCAATTAAAAAAAAAAGTCAATGATCCCACCCAAAAACAAACAAAACAATGTAAACTCAATCAGGACTTGTTCTATTTATTATTAAAGGACTAAGAGTTTCCCAGTGCCCCATGTGGCAACCCCCCTATTTGTATTTTCTTTAAAAATGTTTTTTTTTATATATTTTTTTTATTATTATTATTAAAATGCCCAGAGGTCCTCAGGGCCCAGGATGGCAACCCCCCCCCTTTTTTAATATATTTTTTTATAAATGTTTATTTTTTTTATTTTTTGTTATATATTTTTTTGTATTTAATTTTTATTAAAGGGCCTAGCGTTCCCCAGGGCGCCTGGGTGGCTACTTTCCCCCTTTTTTTTATATATATATTTTTCTTTATTTCTTCTTTTTTTTTGTAAAGGCCCCCCCCTGCTTCTCAATTTGCGGCAGCCCCTCCGCTTCTCAATTTCAGGTGGCAGCACCCCCCCCCCCCCCGATTCTCTGCTCCACGGGGCCCATGCCTGAAGCTGTGTAAGGGACCCCAAAATTCCAAATGGTGGCCTTGGGTCTGGTGCTAGAAGTATTGCGCTCAGTGCAATCGTTGTTGACATAAGCTTGCAGGACCTACACGAGCGGTCCCATTTGTGTGGGGGATACTTTAAATTTTCATTATTTTATGATGTATTTTTTTTTAAATATACAATTCATATTTAGGCAGGCCAGGAAAGTTTGTGTTCATTTCCACCGGTCATATAATGCCGCTGCTCGGCTGGCTGACCTTCAAAAGGAATGCAACCTACCCAAGAACAGCCTCATTAGTGACATGCCTACAAGGTGGAACTCTACGTTGGCCATGCTGCAGCGGCTGTACACACAGCAGAGGGCCATCAATAAGAACCTGTGTGAGTGTGGCACCAGGACAGGGTCAGGGGAGCTTGGCTTTTTTTCGCCATGCCAGTGGCTACTGATCAGGGATGCATGCACTGTCCTGTCACCATTTGAGGAGGCCACGAGGATGGTGATCAATGACAGGGCATGCATCAGTGATATTGTGCCTCTTGTCTTCCTGTTGGAGCACACACTTCGTGGAATAATATACAGGGCACTTGAGGCAGAACAGCGTGAGGAAGAGGAGAACTTCCTTACCTCTCAAGGCCCTCTTTATCCAGATAGTATTCCTGTGGGCCCGCCGATCACGCAGGAAGAGAACAAGGAGGAGGATTGTGTCAGTATGGAGGTGGAGCATAACACTCAGCATCAGCAGCAGTCTTCAAGGGATTGTTTTCAGTCCCCAGAAACCCATGGAGTTGTACATGGCTGGGAGGAGGTGGCTGCGGATCATGTGATCCTTGGTGACCCAGACTCTGGATCGAATGCCTCAGCAAACTTACGCTGCATGGCCTCCCTGATCCTGCAAAGCCTGTGAAAGGACTCTAGGATTTGTGGTATCAAGGAGAGGGATCATTACTGGCTGGCAACCCTTCTTGATCCACATTACAAGGGTAAGGTTGAACTTATCCAGAACTTATCCAGCCTTAGCAGAGGGAGCAGAAGATGAAACATCTTCGGGAGGCCTTGCAGAAAGGTCTGTGGAACGCGTTCCCTGAGACTGGGAGGCTACAATATCCTGGTCCTGGACAACGTGTTGCTGAGGCTTTGGTGAGTCACAGAAGGAGCGGTGGAGAAGGTGGCCATCTGACCGATGCCTTCAGACAATTCTTCAGTCCGCAGCCCCAAGGTCTGATTGATTCCAGAAACCATCACCAGTGTCTGTTTTACATGGTGCGGGAAGACCTAGGGGCAAGATTAGTCTTGGAGAACTTTCCAACAGAAAATCCTCTGGCTTACTGGGTCTTGAGGATGGACCACTGGCCAGAGCTTGCACAGTACGCAATTGAGCTACTGGCCTGTCCTGCATCCAGCATCCTTTTTGAACGCACATTCAGTGCTGCTGGATTCTTTGCAACCAATTACAGAGTGTGCCTGTCCACAGACTCTGTTGATCAGTTCACATTTATAAAAATGAATCAGTCTTGGATCACCACCAGCTACCAAGCACATGATGCTGATTTTTCTATGGATGTGGGATCCCTTGAAAGCCTATGCTGAGTGACTATCCTTTTATGCTAAGTCACTATCCTATTCCTCCCCAGTGTTCATGTGGATAGCTTCTGAGAATAGTTTTGTTTCAGGGGCACCACCACCACTGCCTAAGGCCCAATTTTTCTGCCCCTGTTTAACAGTGGCACGTAATCACAATTTTTTATCTAATATTTCACAGCAGTGCTCGTTCTTGCGCTCAACTAGAGTATTTGTGAGGAGTTGCAGTGTTGTGGTACCACCACCACTGCCTAAGGCCCAATTTTTCTGCCCCTGTTTAACAGGGGCATATAATTTCAATTTTTGATATAATATTTCTCAGCAGGGCCCATTCCTGTGCCCAACAAGAGTATCTGTGAGGCTTTACAGTGTTGTGCCACCACCACAACCTAAGGCCCAATTTTTCTGCCCCTGTTTAGCAGGGGCGTGTAATTAAAATTTTTGATATATTTCACAGCAGGGCCCGCTTCTGTGCCCACCAAGAGTAACTGTAAGGATTTACAGTGTTGTGGCACCAGGCACCAGCACCAAAGGCCCAGCTTTCTGCCCCTGTTCAACAGGTGCATGTAATTACAATTCTTGTTATAATATTTCACAGCAGGGCCTGTTCCAGGGCCCACTAAGAGTAACTGTGAGGACTTACAGTGTTCTGGTACCACCAACATCTAAGGCCCAATTGGGAAAGATTTATGGCCTTTTTATTTTTTCCTATTTTTTTTTCTCCTAGTAATGGCGGTGATCTGCGATTTTTAGCGGTACTGCAACATTGTGACGGACAGAACGGACACCTTTTGACACATTTTTGGTACCATTGATATTAACACAGTGATCAGTGCTATAAATATGCGCTGATTACTATGTAAATGTCACTGGTAGGGAAAGGGGTTAAATGTGTGTTCCCTAGATGTGTTCTAACTGTCTGGGGGAGGAGACACATCGCTGTTCCTACTTAGTAGGAACAAACAATATGTCTCCTCTCCCCTGACAGAACAGGGATTTGTGTCTTTACACACACAAACCTCGTGCTAGCTCTCATGCACGTGTTTGCACGTGGCCGGCGGTGATTGCGCCCGCCGGCCACGGCATCGGTCCCCCACCATGCAGCGCCTGCACACTCTCTAGCGGCTCTTTAGGGGAAAACGTACCCATACAGGTTTTTGCCCAGCCGTGACATTCTGCCAACGTATATTGTGTGAGCAGTTAAATTAAATAAATAAAATATTACATAAATTAATATTAATAAAATAAATAAATAAATTATAAAATAATAAAAAATGTAAAGCACCCCTTATGCTCACGCACAAATGGAAATGCTTCAATAAGGCACAAAAGCATATGTTAACGGTGATCACAACAAGCATACTAATTCTAGCACCAAATGCTAAACTGGTAGCCTGTAATGGCGTTCAAAGCATTACCTATGGATAGTAAAATTTACGTCATTTGTCAATGTTGAACGATTTTAAAATGTGACATGTTTGGTATTTATTTACTTGGTGTAACATCATCTCTCAAATTGTACCAAAATTTTTTTTTTATTATAATATATTGATATAATATAATAATATATATTTTTTATTACAATGTCATTATTATATTGTGTTTTTGCACATTAAATAAAAAAAAAAAAAGTGTATTTTTTCCAAACAAAAAGACACAAAAAATTTCAACACCCACCATATATATATAATATTTGGGAGTTCTAAGACATTTTCTAGCAAAGAATACTGTTTGTTACATGTGAACAAAAAGTGCCAGAAAAGGCCTGGAACCAAATAAAATGAATTCACTTTACAGGCAGATACCAGGAATGGTGTGAAACACGTGGTGTCTGTCTAAAAACTTGATTGAAATGGGGCCCCTGGGATGGTTTTCACACTAGGGCCCTACACAGGTACAGACATAAAGAGACGGCATGCAATTGTCTTCTAATATCTCACCACAGGGGACCTGCAGACAATACGGACACTGTGTTGGGTTGGATGGAAACCAGTGATTGGAATGGTAATGAGGTTCTCAGACAGAAAGGTGTGCAGATCAAATCAATTAACATCAAAAAAAATCTTCCTAGAATGAAAAGCCGTCATCATTCATTACTCAAGCGCACCATTTATCTTTAACCACCTGAAGACCAGGCCTTTTTCTGACACAATTTTTTTTTCCAAGTAAAAATTCATATTTTTTGCTGGGAAATTATTTACACCCCCCAAATATTATATAAATATTTTTAAAATGGCGGGTGTTGCAATTTTTTTATGTCACGCAGTATTTGCTCAGAGGTTTTTTTAATCCAATTTGTCTTTAACCACTTGACCACTGGGCACTTAAACACCCTTCCTAACCAGACCAGCTTTCGGTGCTCTCACAATTTGAATGACAATTACTCAGTCATACAACATTGTACCCATTTGAAATTTGTGTCCTTTTTTTCACACAAATAGAGATTTCTTTTGGTGGTATTTGATCACCTCTGGGTTTTTTATTTTTTGCGCTATAAAAAGAAAAACGCCTGAAAATTCTGTAAAAAAAAAAAAATCTTGTTTCTGTCATATTAGCAGGTTATTTCTCACACACAGCATATGCATACCACAAATTACACCCCAAAACACATTCTGCTATTCCTCCCGAGTATGGCGATACCACATGTGTGAGACTTTTACACAGCGTGGCCACATACAGAGGCCCAACATGCAGGGAACGCCATCAGGCGTTCTGGAACACCCAGACCAATTCTGACATTTCTCTCCTACATGGAAAAATCATCATTTATTTGCTAGAAAATTACATAGAACCCCAAAACATTATATATGCTTTTTTTTAGCAAAGACCCCAGAGAATACAATGGCGGCCGTTACAACTTTTTATCTCGCACGGTATTTTCGTAGAAATTTTTTGAACGCGTGTTTTTTAAAAAAAACAGTTTTGTGCTAAAAAAAAAAAACAGTAAAGTTAGCCCAATTTTTTTTCATAATGTGAAAGATGACGTTACGCCGAGTAAATAGATACCCAACATGTCACACTTCAAAATTGCGCACACTCATGGAATGGCGCCAAACTTCGCTACCTAAAAATCCCCATAGGCGATAGTATTTGGGTATTGCAGAGTATTTGGGTATTGCAGAGTAGCGCACAGGGAATTGCGGTATTGGGGTACTGAGGTATTGGGGTATTGGGGTACTGGAGTATTGGGGCACTGGAGTACTGCAGAGTATTGGGGTACTGGAGTACTGCAGAGTATTGGGGTACTGGAGTACTGCAGAGTATTGGGGTACTGGGGTACTGCAGAGTATTGGGGTACTGCAGAGTATTGGGGTATTGGGGTACTGGGGTATTGCAGAGTATTGGGGTACTGGGGTATTGCAGAGTATTGGGGTACTGGGGTATTGCAGCGTACTGGGGTATTGTGGGGTAATGCAGGGTACTGGGGTATTGTGGGGTACTGGGGTAATGCAGGGTACTGGGGTATTGTGGGGTACTGGGGTATTGTGGGGTACTGGGGTATTGTGGGGTACTGGGGTAATGCAGGGTACTGGGGTAATGCAGGGTACTGGGGGATTGCAGGGTACTGGGGGATTGCAGAGCTGGGATGATTTGAGGGATGGCTGGATCTGTGACTGCATTTGTCACAGATCCAGCCACAGCTCAGCTGCTGACACCTCGCTCCCCCCCCTCTCCTCGCACACTGTACCGAACGGTACAGAGAGCAGAGGGAGGAGAGGGAGGAACCGGCGTCATCAAATGACGCCGGTTTGTTTACAAGTGATCGCGCCGTCATTTGACGGCGCGATCACGTGGTAAACGGCCGCTATCAGCGGCAATTTACCGTGATCCGTAATGCGCCGGGTCTTCTAGACCCGGCGATCACGGACTCTTTCGCGAGCGCGTCCCAGGGGACGCGCAATCGCGAAAGTGAAGGACGACGTCCCAGGGACGTCGTGTCAAAACTACTGGACCGCGCTGTAACAGTATTTTCGCTATAGCGCGGTCGGCAAGTGGTTAAACAAATAAAAAATAAATCACATAGCTATTTATTGAATGATTCTGCATGTACTGTATACACAGTATTTGTTCTGTGCAAAATAGGCAAAATGTTCTTTTGAATTGAACTTTTGGGGCCATCATAAAAAAAAAATAAAAAAAATTACAGAATTAAGAGTTTGAAAAAAAAAAGTCAGAGTTCTGAGATTAAAAGTCAGAATTCTGAGATTAAAAGTCAGAATTATGCGTTTCAAAGTCAGGATTGTGAGTTTAAAAGTCAGAATTCTTAGTTCGAAAGTCAGAATAAACTAAACTGGTAAACTGCTAAAATTACGATTCTGTTTTAAAGCATTGTAAAGTTATTTATAAATAAAGTTTTCTTTTTTTTTTTTTATTTGTTATTTTTAAAATGTTGTTGCATTTAATAAAAAAAATGAATAAATATAAAAAACAAACAAAGTTACAATATTAATGATTAGAAAAATAAAAAAAATATAAATGGGAGCTATTAAGGGGTTAAATAGGAACCCGCCCCCCCTCTGACCACTCTCTCTCTCTCTTTCTATCTCTCACCTCCAATATGACCCCTCTCTTTCTCTCCCACCCTCCTCTCTGACCCCTCTCTCTCAACCCCCCTCTATGACCCATCTCTCCCTATCTCACCCCCTCTGACCCCTCTCTCACCCCACTTTCTGGCCCCTCTCTCTCTCTATCTATCTCACCTCCTCTGACCCCTCTCTCTCTCTCTCTCTATCTATTTCACCCCTCTCTGATCCCTCTCTCTCTCACCCACATCTATGATCCCTCTCTCCAGTGCCGATCCTGACCTCCCTGGGGCCCTAAGCAAAATGACGTCACATTAAAGTTGAGGAGTGTGGGGGGGGGGGGCGCTGCCAACAGTGACATGTCACATTAAAGATTAAAGTTAAAAAGCGGGTGAAAGAGGGTGTTCTGCTGTTGGAAATTACATCTTAAATTAAAGTGAGAAGCGGGGGGGGGGGGGGCTGACTTCAGGGTGAGGGGCCGAAAATGACTTCTCACCAGGCAGGGCCTCTAGCAATTTGGGGGGCCTTCCGCAGATTTGCGGGGCCCTAAGCGGCTTGCATAGTGAGCCTATAGGGCGGATCGGCCCTGCCTCTCTCTCACCCACATCTATGACACCTCTCTGACCCACTCTCTCTCTCTCACCACCTCTCTGACCGCTCTCTCTCTCACCCACCTCTCTGATTCCTCTATCTCTCTCACCCACCTCTCTGACCACTCTCTCTCTCTCACCACCTCTCTGACCCCTCTCTCTCTCTCTCTCTCTCACCCACCTCTCTGACCTCTCTCTCTCTCACCACCTCTCTGACCCACTCTCTCTCACCACCTCTCTGACCCACTCTCTCTCACCACCTCTCTGACCCACTCTCTCTCTCTCACCCACCTCTCTGATTCCTCTATCTCTCTTACCCACCTCTCTGACCCCTCTCTCTCTCACCCACCTCTCTGACCCCCCCTCTCTCTCTCTCTCTCTCTTTCACACACCTCTCTGAATCCTCTCTCTCTCTTACCACCTCTCTGACCCCCTCTCTCTCTCTCTCACCCACCTCTCTGACCACTCTCTCTCTCTCACCCACCTCTCTGACCCCCCTCTCTCTCTCATCCACCTCTCTGACCCCTCTCTCTCTTTCACCCACCTCTCTGACCCCCTCTCTCTCTCTCACCCCCCTTTTTGACACCTCTCTCTCTTACCTCTCTGACCCCCTCTCTATCTCGCACTCCTCTCTGACTCCTCTCTCACCCACCTCTCTGACCCCTCTCACCCATCTCTCTGACTCGTCTATCTATCTCACCCACCTTTCTGACTCCTCTATCTCTCTCACCCAACTATCTGACCCCTCTATCTCTCTCATTCTACTCTCTGACCCTTCTCTCTATCTCACCCCCTTTCTGATACCTCTCTCTCTCTCACCCACCTCTCTGACCCCTCTTTCTCTCTCACCCACCTCTCTGACCCCCTCTATCTATCTCATCCACCTTTCTGACCCCTATATCTCTCTCATCCACCTTTGTGACTCCTCCATCTTTCTCACCCACCTCTCTTACCCCCCTCTCTCTCTCACCCACCTCTCTGACCCCTATATCTCTCTCATCCACCTCTCTGACCCCTCTATCTCTCTCACCCCTCTATCTCTCTTAACCCCCTCTCTCTTACCCCCCTCTCTCTCACCTGCAGGCAGGGAAGTGGACGAGTGAGTGTCACTGAATGGCGACAAACTGTGATACCTAAAAATTTCCATAGGTGCAAAGCTTTATTTTTTTCTCAGGTTACCAGTTTAGAGTTACAGAGTAGGTCTAGCACTAGATTTATTGCCCTCGCTATAACGTTAGCAGCGATACCTAATATGTGTGATGCAAACACGGTTTACATATGAGGGAGCGACATACATATGTGTTTGCTTCTGAGCACAAGCAGAGAGGAATGGGGCTGAAGTGGTTAGTAAACAATTGGGTATTATAATGTTTATTTATTTTTTTGTGCATTAAAATTAATGTAATTTGTTAATTCATTCTAGGAAGATTTGTTTTGCTCATTTGGATGTTAATTGATTTGATCCGCACACCTTTCTGTCTGAGAACCTCATTACCATTCCAATCACTGGTTTCCATCCAACCCACAGTGTCCGTATTGTCTGCAGGTCCCCTGTGGTGAGATATTAGAAGACAATTTGTATGCAGGTTCCTCCAATCTGAACCTGTGTGGGGCCCTATTGTACAAACCATCCCAGGGGCCCCGTGTCCCCCCCACAATCTAGCAGAGGCCCTACAAAATAAAATGGCGGGGGTTTCAATTTTTTATGTCACACATTATTTGCTCAGTTGTTTTTTAAGCCCAATTTGTCTGATAAATAATATAAATAAATCACATAGCTATTTGATGATTCTTTTATGTCACAGGGTATTTGCGAAGCGTTTTTTTTTTAAAACGCAATTTAATTTTGGGGGAAAAAAATATACTTTTTTAGAATTTGAACCCCTTCCTTACCAGGCCAAAATAATATGACGCCGGCAGAAACCCTCCCTCCAGGTGGATGTCATATGACGTCTTTTCTTTCCGGCCATCTATGGCGCGCGCACGTGCGCCCACGGCACCGTTCGTGGCCCGGTGGTCGCGATGTCCACCGGACACCCGCGATTGTCGGCGATCGCGGCAGGACCATGGATCTGTGTGTGTATACACACAGATCCACCTCCTGTCAGAGGTGAGGAGACCGATGTGTGTTCATAGTATAGAGCAGTGATGGCGAACCTTGGCACTCCAGCTGTTTTGGAACTACATTTCCCATGATGCTCCACTACACTGCAGATTGCATGAGCATCATGGGAAATGTAGTTCCAAAACAGCTGGGGTGCCGAGGTTCACCATCACTGGTATAGAGGATCACAGATTGGTCTCCTCCCCTTGTGAATCCCCCTCCCCCTACAGTAAGAATCAATCGCAGGCAACATATTAACCCCTTCAGCGCCCCCTAGTGTTAACCCCTTCCCTGCCAGTCACATTTTCACAGTAATCAGTGCTCTTTTATAGCACTGAATGATCGCTGTATAAATGACAATGGTCCCAAAAACATATCAAAAGTGTCTGATGTGTCCGCCATAATGTCACGCTCACAATAAAAAAAAAGTGTCCGATGTGTCCAGCCTCGCCCCAACACAGTAAGAATCACACACTAGGGCACACTTAACCCCAACAGCGCCCCCCACAGGTTAATCCCTTCACTGCCATTGTAATTTTCACAGTAACCAGTGCATTTTTATAGCACTGATCGCTGTAAAAATGACAATGGTCCCAAAAATGTGTCAAAAGTGTCTGAAGTGATCACGATAAAAATCGCTGATCGCCGCCATTAGTAGTAAAAAAAAAATATTAATAAAAATGTCATAAAACTATCCCCTATTTTGTAGACGCTAAAAATATTTGCGCAACCCAATCGATAAACGCTTATTGCGTTTTTCTTTTTTTTTACCAAAAATAGGGAGAAGAATACGTATCGGCCTAAACTGAGGAAAATATTTTTTTTACATATTTTTTGGGGATATTTATTACAGCAAAAAGTAAAAAATACATTTTTTTTCAAAATTGTCGCTCTATTTTTGTTTATAGCGCAAAAAAAAAAACCGCAGAGGTGATCAAATACCAACAAAAGAAAGCTCTATTTGTGGGAAAAAAAGGACGTCAGTTTTGTTTGGGAGCCACGTCGCACGACCGTGCAATTGTCAGTTAAAGCGACGCAGTGCGGAATCGCAAAAAAAAGGGACCTGGTCCTTTAGCTACATAATGGTCCGGGGCTTAAGTGGTTAAAAATATATATATATGATGTTTAGGGGTTCTAAGTAATTTTCTAGGGAAACAAATATGGGCTCCACTCCACTCCCTCCACTTGCTCCCTCTGAAGACACCGGGCAACCACTTTCTCCTCAGGAGTCAACCTAATGGCACTGACTGTTCCACCTCCAGTGCCCCTGGCATGCTTATTCATCTCTGACCACACGATGCAGGTCGTTTATCTTTTTAAAAATGTCCTGGGGTTTCCTGACCTCATTACCCAGGGCATTGACCCGTGTGGTGATCTTCATCAGGATCTCATCCTTCTTGGCCTTACTTGTAGTGCCACTCTCTGCCCCATGGAGGCGAGCATCGTACCTCTCCATGGCCGATAATATAATCGCCCTCTCCTCTGGGGAGAAGTTATTCTTCCTTTTATCCTTCCTAGGAGCAGGCATGGCACAAAGCAAGACACAGCGCAAAAGTACTTACACCACAAACTAAAAAACGGGTGTACTTTTGCGCTCGACGGGTGCATGTTTGGGCGTCTTTATGCACTGGGCGTAGGCAGTGGGCCGGCGTATCTTAGGGGTTATGCCGGGCGTAGTTGTGAGCATGCACAGAGGGGTGCGGGACATACGTCCACGTCACGGAGCATGCTCCGTTCGTTCGGACCTTCATTTGCATGGGGCCACGCTTCATTTGAATGGATCACGCCCACTTCCGTCCTACTTTGAATTACGCCGGCTTACGCCAATGAATTTACGTTACGCCGGCGCATCATTGGGCGCATTTGCTCTGAGAATACGGTGCTTGCCTCTCTGAGTTACGTCGGTGTAGCGCATCTGATATGCGCTACACCGGCATAAAGATGCGCCTATGTACGAGAATCTGGGCCACAGTGTATATAAAAGACACAAATTACCACAGTTCTATATTTATTAATACATCATTAAATATGTTTTCCATTAACCACTTGAGGCACGCGCTACCGTCGGATGACGGCAACAGCGCGGGCCTGAATATACAACATGCCGTCATTTGACGGCATGTCATTCAGGCGTTCCCAGCGCGCGCTGTAGAGCACGCTGCGGGGCAGCCCTGTGTTGTCCGTGTCCCTTGGACACGGCCAATCACAGATCGCGGCGAACGGCCAATCAGAGTGGCCGTTTGTGATGCGATCTGTGGGCCAATGAGAGATGATCTCTCATAGATCATCTCTCATTGCCGTTTTACACAGAGACAGCGTCCTGTCTCTGGAGAGGAGGAGCCCGATCTGTGTTCCTTCCTACATAGGGACACAGATCGGTCACCCCCCCAGTAACCCCCCCCTCCCCCCACAGTTAGAACACACCAAGCATACACATTTAACCCCTTCCTCACCCCCTAGTGTTAACCCCTTCAATGCCAGTCACATTTATACTTTAATTAGTGCATATTTATAGCACTGATCGCAGTATAAATGTGAATGGCGCCAAAAATGTGTCAAAAGTGTCTGATGTGTCCGCCATAACGTCGCAGTACCAATAAAAATCGCAGATCGCCGCCATTTCTAGTAAAAAAAATAATAAAAAAAAATAATTCTCTTCCCTATATTGTAAGCGCTATAACTTTTGCGCAAACCAGCGATTATTGCGATTTTTTTTTTTACCAAACATATGTAGAAGAATACGTATCGCCCTAAACTGAGAAAAAAAAATGTGTTTTTTTTTTTTAATTGGGATATTTATTATAGCAACAAGTAAAAAATATTGTATTTTTCTTCAAAATTGTCGCTCTTTTTTTGTTTATAGCGCAAAAAATAAAAATCGCACAGGCGATCAAATACCACCAAAAGAAAGCTCTACTTGTGTGGAAAAAAGGACGTAAATTTTGTTTGGGAGCCACGTCGCACGACCGCGCAATTGTCAGTTAAAGCGACGCAGTGCCGCAAGCTGAAATTTTACCTGGGCAGGAGGGGGGTGTAAGTGCCCAGTATGCAAGTGGTTAATTAATGTAGCCAATGTAGGTCCCTGAATTAGACTTGGTGTTAGCTTTATGTTGTCCTTATACACCAAAGCTTAGCACGGGAGAAGGAGAAGCAGCAAAAGCAGCCAATAAGCTCCTGTGTTGTCAAGGAGCATGCTGATAAGAGAGGACAAGGATATGACAAAGATCAGCCCATCTATGTCCTGCTTCTCCTTCACTGCCCAGTCACAGGCTGGGGGCAGGTACTGAGTTTCTTCTCTAAAGCCTGGTACACAGGATCGGATTTTCTACGGACAAACCTTAGGACCTTTGTCCGAAGGGCATTGGCCACGAACTTGTCTTGCATACAAATGGCAAAGAATTGTGTGTACGGGTCTTAAAGGGGTTGTAAAGGATTTTTTCCCCCCTAAATAGCTTTCTTTACCTTAGTGCAGTCCTCCTTCACTTACCTCATCCTTCCATTTTGCTTTTAGAAGTCCTTATTTCTTCTGAGAAATCCTCACTTCCTGTTCTTCTGTCTGTAACTCACCACCGAAATGCAAGGCTTTCTTCCTCGTGTGGAGAAAGCCTCTTGAGGGGGGGAGCAGGAGTGTCAGGACACACAGCTCCTTTCTCTATCTGCAAAGTAGACAGTGTCCTGACTTCCCTGCTCGCCCCCTCCTCCCTCAAGAGGCCTTCTCCACACCAGGAAGAAAGCCTTGCATTATATAGCACAGCAGTAAAGTGCAAATTCTATAGGGGTTCAATTTTTAACTTCCTTTCAGTGGTGGTGCGTCCATAAAGGGCGCACTGGTGCTGCCCCTCTCTCCTGCCACCTGACTATCACCATAGATAGATCCATGCATTGCACAGTATTTTTTTGGAAGTACTGATTAGAGCCATAAGCTCTAAAAGGCATCCAAAAAGGTGAACAAGGGGCGCCATGCTGGGCGCTCGCAGTTCACTCAGCGGTGTGTTAGGAAAGCGAGTGAATATTCGCTTTCCTAACACTGAACCGCCTCTCAGCCAACCAGGTGCTTGGGTCTGTTTGAATGGCACAGTGGTGGCAATTGATTGCACAGTTGCTGCATTTGATGGGCACAGTGCCTGTGTATGATGGGCACAGTGATTGCGTATTATGGGCACAGTGCTTGCGTATGATGGGCATAGTGGCTACGTATGATGGGCTCAGTACCTGCGTATGATGGGCACAGTGGCGGCAATTGATGGCACAGTACCTGCGTATGATGGGCACAGTACCTGCGTATGATGGGCACAGTACCTGCATATGATGGGCATAGTGGTGGCAATTGATGGGCACAGTAGCTGCGTTTTATGGGCACAGGAGCTGCGTGTGATGGGCACAGTGCCTGTGTATGATGGGCACAGTGGCTGCGTATGATGGGCACAGTGGCTGCGTATGATGGGCACAGTGGCGGCGTATGATGGGCACAGTGGCGGCGTATGATGGGCACAGTGGCGGCGTATGATGGGCACGGTGGCTGCGAATGATGGACACAGTGGCAGGAATTGATGGGCACAGTATCTGCGTTTGATGGCACAGTGCCTGTGTATGATTGGCACAGTGGCTGCGTATGATGGGCACAGTGGCTGCGTATGATGGGCACAGTGGCTGCGTATGATAGGCACAGTACCTGTGTATGATGGGCACAGTGGCTGCGTATGATGGGCACAGTGGCTGCGTATGATAGGCATAGTACCTGTGTATGATGGGCACAGTGGCTGCGTTTGATGGGCACAGTGCCTGTGTATGATGGGCACAGTGGCTGCGTATGATGGGCACAGTGGCTGCGTATGATGGGCACAGTGCCTGCGTATGATGGGCACAGTGCCTGTGTATGATGGGCACAGTACGCTGCTTCCTTTGTGCAACCAATTTTGGGTTGTGGGAAAAGCTCGGTGTCTTTGTGGATAAGACCCTCTTTAGTGAGCTTGTGGTTGTTATATAGGCAATAAATTGTTCAATTCCTTTGGTGCACAGAAATAACCAGATTTTGGACCAGCGTTTTGCAACCTTTTTACAATGAATGAACCCCTGAAATAACTTTCACATATCAGGGAAGCACTGCTTATAATTACTGCACTTTATCTACAGCTCAGGGAACATTAACATGAACAGTAAGTTGTATCTATAAGAATAAATGTAGCATTACCCCCACAGGAGCCGCTGGTTAGATTTGGGACGGCATGTTATATTTCCTATGCGATGTGTCTAGGAATTTTTTATTTTTTTGAAAAGCCTGTGGCGTGGAAAACACGAAAAACTGCGACGGGTGCCATCGTCAATGGTCCTCCGAAGAGGACCCAGCTCTGATCCCCCGGGGCGTTAGGCTCCTGGCAGGGAAAAGAGTATAGGAGTCCAAGCAGCCGAAACCACATGGCCTAACATCCTCGGAGGGACTGCCAAGACAGAACCCTCCTCGGTGAGGCTCCCCCGAAGGGAGACCCCATGAGAGCAGGTGAACTAAGCCAGAAGGCCATGTCCACCTACTCCCAAGACTTTCAGAGTCAGGCCCGAGGACCAGCACCCTACTCGCCACACTAAAGTGCACCAACAAAAAAAGTGACCAAACAAGACAGACAGGGGGTAAAATAAAAAAGAAAGTGGGGGAAAAGGAAGGTGGGAATGGTGAGTGGAAAGTGGCCACCATGCAATACGATGGCCGGCCCTCCGGCCAGGAACAAAAATTCCTCTGGTCCTAGCCAAAAGGCTCGGCCCTAGAGGCAGGTGTCAAAAAGGTGTATGTGGAGATCAGTGACCTAAGGTGCCACACGTTGAGTGCCCCTCAAACACTCAGTGCAATGTATGGCACCCCTGGACTGCCACTCCAGGGGCAATATTTAAGTTTATTTTGCAAAGCAAATATACAAAAATCAAAAATCGAATACTTTCAACAGGGTACATTCTACTTTGTATTGCGACGCAGCGCATAAATACACTACATAACAATACAGTTCCAAGCATACAATTAAATTACATTCATCCGTCCTGCGGTATGATGCCTGACGTGTTGCGCAGAGTAATAAAACCCTGAAACATCACATCGTGCATGACGCCGCATTACCCTGAAAACAGCACTTCAAAAACGTGTCAAGAAATGTCCATATCATATACTGTCAAAAATGCCCGGGGGGGGGGCAAAGTCTTCCAATGTAAACGTACAGTTAGGGGAGGGGGGAAATCTTCAGACGTCCTCTTCCTCCTTGAAGTCCATCAAGGTATAGTCTCTCAGCAGGCTGAAGATCAGTCTGCGACAGTCCTCGATGAACATCCTCTGCCGGTTGTGGACGCGGCGATTTCTGGTGTACCATAAGGCATCCTTAAAGCAACACAGAACCCGCCACGCACTGTCAATGTCCTCCTGTGAATGGGTTCCACACCAAAGTGTGTAATAGCAGTCTGTGGTACAAAGTCTTTAAGTTCAGGTTCCAAGGCACTCAACAGGCCCTGTGCAAAGGGGCACTCCCAGAACACATGATATGCCGTTTCCTCCTGGATGATGCAAAAGGGGCAGTGCCTGTATCTGCACAGGTTTCTGGCATGTAGGAATGTCCTGAGCAGCAATCCCCCTTGGATTGCCATCCATGCCTGATCTTTGTGCCTGTTGGTGAGTCTCTTTGAAGAAACATTCCTCCAGACCACTTTGCAAGTGGCTGAAGGGAGGCCCGGAATAGTCTCAAAGATGTCTGATGCTCTAATCAACTTGTAGATAGTTTTTGGCTTCCACAAGTCGGGCTTAACTCCATGCAGCCCCAGCTCCTTGATGAACTTGAAAGTATCCAAGTAATACCATGGAGTGTCCCAGTTATAGGGGACTGAACTGTCCCATTTGTCCCATCCAAGCGACTTCCAAAGAGGCAGGAGGAAAAAACGGGACATGGAGTTACCGCCAGAGTCCACAGTTCTGTCCACCAAAGTCCTGCGGATGCAGTTACAAGCAAAGAACACCCTCAGTAATGTGGCGATGTCGGGCACGCCCTTACCGCCCTTGAGAGGTTCCTTGAACATAACAGTCCGCTTTACTCTGTCCATTTTGGAGTTCCAGATGAAGTGAAACACCGCCCTGGTGATGGCCTTGCAGGTGTTGACCCGGGGGGGCCAGGCCTGGGCGAGGTACTGCAACACAGGGAGAATCTCGCTGCGGAGTACCAGTGTTTTCCCTTCGATGGTAAGATCTCTGTTGCTCCAAAGTCCAAACTTTTGTCGCATCTTAGCCAGTCTTTCCTCCCAGGACTTCAGGGCTGCGCCCTCCGCTCCAAACCAGACTCCAAGAATTTTGATGAAGTCCGCTTTGATGCTGAACGGTATGGGTGCAGAAGAAGGCAGGAACCACTTTCCGAAGAGCATGACTTCCCGCAGTTGACCTTTGCCCCTGAAGCTTGGCCGAAGTCCTCGCACGTCTGGACGAGTGTGTCGATGGAGCGCCGGTCAGCACAGAACACCGTCATGTCATCCATGTAGAGCGAGCACCTGACCTCCCGTCTTTCCGGTCCTGGTGCGGTGATCCCTCTGATCTCTGGGTTCCCGGGTGGACGTCATATGACGTCCTGTACTTTGTGCGGTGATATCTGAATGATGGGTGCACCTAGAGGCATCATTCAGATATCATTTTGTTCTGGCGGCGATCCTGCGCACCATAAGAATGATCATAGTGGTGGTTACGCCGATTGATCGTTCTTATATGCGGCGGGGCGGACACCCCCCTCCTGCCGCCATCCGGTGCTTCTCCGGGCTTCCCCATGCCATCGGGGGCCCGGAGAGCTGATTGCCGTGCGCCGGATGGGAGGCATAGAGATGACTGATGACCAGATGGTCACCAGTCATCTCTATGACCATCGGAGGCTGGGGCGTGATGTGATGACGTCACGCCCAGGTACCCGTAAGTAAACAAACTACAATTGCGGCTAGTAAGAATGAGACCTGTGAATTTTTTTTCACACTCTCATTCTTTCCAGCCTGGAGGAGAGATGTGGGGTCTTATTGACCCCGCATCTCTCCTTAAAGAGGACCTGTCACACACATTCCTATTACAAGGGATGTTTACATTTCTTGTATTAGGAATAAAAGCGATCGAAAGATCAGAGTTGACACCTGCAGCCGATGTCCACCATCAGTCTTTCACCTCACCCCCTTGCAAATCAGTCAAGCAGTCTGAGCCCCAAATCATGCAGCAGTCTCTTCTGCTTTTTGATGACTCTGTTACAGGGATCCTCAAACTACGGCCCTCCAGATGTTGCAGAACTACAAATCCCATGAGGCATTGTAAAACTCTGACGTTCACAGACATGATTAGGCATGATGGGAATTGTAGTTCCTGAACACCTGGAGGGCCGTAGTTTGAAGACCCATGGTCTGTTAGCATGTGTTCCCAGGGCCATCCACCTAGCCCAGCCCCAGAAGTGGAAAAGATTGAGTGCACCGATATCCAACTACTTATGTTTCAAGATGAGTACATATGGGGGGACCATCACTGCACGTCTCGGATGATGATGAAACACAGTTGCCAACTGCTGCTGCTTTTGCAATTGTGCAGATCGACAAGGAGGGCAGTGGTGAAGACTGGGTGGAAGATGATGTGGTGGACGATGAGGTCCATGACCCCACATGGAATCAACCTCATGCAGGTGACCCATGTAGCTCGGAGGAAGAGGCGGTGGTCACACAGAATCACCAGCACAGCAGAAGAGGGAGCAGGGTGCCAAAGCGGAGCGTCCGTCCCCTAAACAGTACGCCTGCTACTGCCCAACACAGCAAGGGACCGAGCACACCAAAGCCAGGTCCAAGGATTTCCCTAGCGTGGCAGTTCTTCACACAATGTGCTGATGACAAAACACGAGTGGTTTGCACGCTGTGCAATCAGAGCCTGAAGCGAGGCATAAACGTTCTCAACCTGAGCACAACCTGCAAGACCAGGCATCTAAGTGCAAAGCACGAGCTGCAGTGAAGTAGACACCTCAAAAACCAAGAAAGGTCATATTTAAAAATCAGCTAACAGGCTTCTCAAGCATGCAATAAAGTATGACTTCTCGTGCATGATGACGTCACTGTCGTAAGCCCCAACCTACGCGTCTCTACTTAGGTGATGTCACGTGGGAGATAAGCTCTTTAACCACTTGCCGACCAGCTCAGAATGTCTCTCCTGCACAAACTAACGTACCTGTACATTAGTCTGTAAAAGAAGGATAGCGGGAGTGTGCCACGGGAGTGTGCCCGCAGGTCCCCGCGCACTTGATGTCCACCGGCGGCCCGCGATCACATCGAGGAGAGGCAGAACGTGGAACTGCCTATGTAAACAAGGCATTTTTCCATTCTGCCTAGTGAAATAACAGGGATCTACTGCTCCCAGTGATCGGAAGTAGTGATCTCTGTCATGTTCCATTGAGCCCATCCCACCTACAGTTAGAACACGCTAAGGGAACACGTTTAACACCTTGATCGCTGGCTATTGTAAACACCTTCCCTGCGAGTGCCTTTTTTTACATTGATTAGTGCATTCTGATAGCACTGATCTATGTCATAATGTCACTGGTCCTCGAAAAGTGTCATTTGGGGTCAGATTTGTCTGCCGCAATGTCGCAGTTCTGCTAAAAATCGCAGATCATTGCCATTACCAGTAAAAGCAATAATAAAATAAAAGTCCCTAAATCGATCCCGTAGTTTGTAGATACGATAACCAAGCAATTTTTAACCAAAGAAGAATATATATTGGCCTAAACTGATGAATAAATATTTTTTGGGGGATTTATATCAGAAAGTTGAAATAAAATCTCTATGTTGTCGCTATTTGTTTATAGCGCAAAAAATATAAACCGTAGCAGTCAGGGCCGGACTTACCATTGGGCTTGAGTGGGCTCAAGCCCATGGGCCCCTCCCAATAGGGGGCCCCGGACAGCAACCCCCACTTTTTTTTTAATATGTTTTTATATATATATATTTATTATTAAAGGGCCCAGAGGTCTCCAGGGCCCCTGGATGGCAACCCCGCCTTTTTTTTTTATAAAAGAAATTACATTTATATATATATATTTTTTTTTTATTAAAGGGCTCAGAGGTCCCCAGGGCCCCATGTGGCAACCCCCCCCTTTTTTTATAAATGTTTATTTTTGTTTATATTTTTTAATTTTTATTAAAAGGCCCAGAGGTCCCCAGGCCCCGGATGGCAACCTCCTTTTTTATGTATTTTTTATAAATGTTTATTTTTATTTTTTTATTATTAAAGGGCCCAGGAGGTTTCTTTTTTCTTTTTATTAAAGGGCCCATGCCTTAAGCTATGTAAGGGGCCCCAAAATTCCTGATGGCGGCCCTGTGCATACCTCCCAACACGCACAGATTCTGCGGGACTTTCCCGCACAGACCGCTTCTTCCCGCAAAATGGTTAATTTTCCTGCAATGCAATAGGAGGCAGCACAGAAGCAGGAGGAACCGGAGCGGTGTGGAGGACTGTGGCTGCTGAAGGGAAGAGAGCCGACAGCCGGGCTAATGAAAGTCTGTGGCCCTGGCTGTCGGCACAGGTGAGAGGCACTCCCCCCCCCCCCGCTCAACAGCAAAACCCCCCCCAGGAGGAACTGGAGCGGTGTGGGGATGTCTGCTGATGAAGGGAAGAGAGCCGACACATTCTGACAGTCACCCCCCGCTCAAACAACTTTAATGCGCACCCCCCCCGCTCAACAACTAAGATCCCCCCTCACACAACATCTTCGACCCCCCCAATTCTCGGCTCCAGGGGGCCCCTTCAACACTCAAACCCAGGGGCCCCCACCACCCTAAGTCCTGCCCTGGTAGCAGTGATCAAATACCACCACAAAAAAAGCTCTATTCGTGGAGAAAAAAAGGACATGCATTTTTTTCCGGTACATCGCCGCACGACCGGGCAATTATCAGTTAAAGCGACGCAGTGCAGTTTCGCAAAAAATGCTCTGGTCATTAAGGGGGGTAAAAGCTTCCAGGGCTGAAGGTGTTTGGCGCTGTTTGGCCATCTGTTGGCACAGGTCAATGTTATCTGGTAAGGAGCTGCAATGAGATTTATGGATCGGGTGCACCATTTACTGTGGTGAGTTTCTGGTCTGCAGATTTCTTTGAAGCATTTGGTGTTCTTTTCTTTTTGCTTATTTTATGTATTATTTGCAGACTAAATATTTGCTCATATTTTCTATTTATCGTATAAGACATTTTATTATTTTCTGTAACATCCAATGTTTATTACACTGATAATTTGAGCACTTTCATTTTTTTTGTGGCATTTTTGATGGAAAAAGTTTCAATTTCCACAGCATTGCACTTCTTTTCTATGTTTACGTTAGACTTGCGCAATCACCCTATTCTCGTAGCTTTTACGCAGGAAATTGAGCATGCGTAACGTTATTTCCTAGGCGTAAGGTGGAGTAATACAAATTGGGAAGGACGTGGGCGTGTTACATTGAAATGAGCCGTGACCTCATGTAAATTAAGTGCGCATGCTCACAACTCGGGAACGGCGCAATCAGTGAAATTGGAAGTGGACTAGGGCAAATTTGAGTACTACGCAGACAGCATAAATAGACAGACACAAACACACTGCCATTGCAAAAGTACATCCCTTTGTATCCCTCCCTATAGAGCAAGGTGCTTTTGTTCTGTTGTTTGTTAGCGTTTATTTGTTTGTTTGTGACGTGTCTTTGAGATATTTGGGGACTGTTTTGCAGAGTGATTTTTGTCTTTTATGGGCCAGATTCACGAACACTTGCGCTGGAGTATTTGGATATGTGCCGCGTAACTGTGATGATGCGCCGTCGTTTCTATGTGCCCGTACCCACCAAACTAGATGCGCCCAATAACGGGTCATTTGCGACCGGCGGAACGTTCCGACGCCAGAGTATCGTCAGCGCTTATTTTCGCTGAGCGCATCAGTCGCGCCTATTGATTTCCCCTGCAAATATGCAAATGAGGGATTTTTCCCAATTCACGAACGGATTAGCACCATACGCTGGCTACATGCGCCGCGCGTATCTCGTCCGTCCGGGGCAAAGTTATTTCTACAAAAGGCTGCTTTATCTTTACTCCAGACGGCCACAGGTCAGCAGGAGAGCAGCTACAGCAGCGTTACCGACGATAAGAGCTAGCTGAGCAGTCCCACTTGCAGGACAACACCTCTGTCCCTGCTTGTCTGTCAAATTTTACAGCCATGGAGGAAGACATCATAGGTCTCCATAGCCGAGATGACGGCTGTCAGCTCCTGCCCATTAAAGTTCAGCTTTCTCCTGTGTGTTTGCGGGGAACGGGAGCAGCCATCTCAGAACAAAAGTAACATCACTGCGGGGAGGGGGAGCAGGATATACTTTAGTGCCGGAATGGCGCATCTACGGGCGCATTTAAACGCCCAACGGAAGGCATTGCGCTGACGTTTCCTGTGAAGTGGTGCCGACGGAAGTTGTGAGCATGCGCACAAGGGGGCGAGTGGAGCCTCACTCACTGCGCATGCTCCGTGGTTGATGCGCTGAACGTAAGCCTCTGCGCTGGGCTCCGCCCATCATTTACATATGATCACACCCAGTTCCACTTGCGTCGGGTTACGCCAGCGCATTATCGTTACTCTGGCGCAAGTTTACGCGCAACTGCTATGTGAATTACAGGACTTGCGCTGAAAGGGTCTTCAGAGTAACGTAAATGAGAAGCGTTACTCCAGAGGAAAGATACTCTCATCTACCTGAATCTGGCCCTATGTGTTTTCTTTGTTTGTATTTTTTTTTTATAATATTTTGATGGTCTTTTTTTTGGTTTTGTTCTGTTTGTGTATGATTTGGGAATGTGGGGGTGACATTCCTGGCAGAAAAGGGGTGTCACCCTCATTTGTGGTGGAGAAGTGATCCCCAGGTCCGTGTGAATGGTGTATGAATGTACAGTGACATAATTGGAGCTGTGGCGTGGCGTTGCTGCTCACAAGTCCTGCATGGTGGACTGGTGCCAATCCAGTTTGATGAGGATGTGGGGTGTGTGTGCTAGGGACCACAGTAGTGTGCATGCATGCATTCTCATTGTGCCATGATTCATGTGTGTGTTTAACGTGCAAAGATGCATAATGTGAGCTGGCATGAGATGGGGTCATGAGATGGGGTCCCAGTGCATATGCAGAGTCACCTTGAAGGGAAAAGACAGGAGGATGTTAGTAGTGCATGTGCCACTTGTGATGTGTGCATCACGGGAGGGGATAGTCATGCCTGCCACCCATGTCACTCACCAACCAGCCAGCTGTCCCCATACATGTTCTGTTCGTAATCTGTGGGGATGGGGCTCTGATTGTATATGTAGCTGTCATGGGTGTCATGGGTGGTGTCATGTGTTGGGCTGGTGATGTCCTCCTGCAAGGTTGTGGTAATTCCATGATGGCATGAGGGGTGAATCTCAAGATGCGAGACACCTCAGAATCACTCATGCCATAGATGTCTATGCGTGTGTGATATATCCTCTCCCATGAAAAGTGAGGGGCTTGTATCAGAGAAGAATATTTGTATTGGATTAAATTGTAAAGTTTATATAAGCAAATAAAAAGTTTAAAAAAAAAATTAAAAAAAATCTCGCGTGCCCTCCTCAGTGCCCTCATCAGTGCCCTCCTCAGTGCCCTCCTCCTTCTTTGCTCATCTAAAGTCAGTAGTATAGCTATGAGCATGGATGCCACTGGCATGTCGGCATACAGTTTGTTGGGCAACACGTGTGACTGCTGAGCTCCTCACTAACAGTGTTGCTTTATCTGACATGTAGACGATTTTTCACATTTTAGACCAGCTTTTCTCTGGTCTACTTTTAGACAGGACATTTTGCTGTTGCGCACACCGCGTAGCCTGCGCAGCAACAACGTTTTTTTGTGGATCCCTGTAACTCCCTCATTAGCATATTTGAATAGAAAATCAATGGTGTGTCTAGCGCAGTTTTGCGTGGATGGATGCGCCAGTCTAACGAAATTACGCTGGACAAAAAAAAGTGGATTTCTTGCGTATCTCGTTTTGGGAATGCCGTGCATCGAAAACACACGCGCACATTTAGACTTTTGCCGCACATCTCCTATTGCGCCGGCGTAATCGCTCTCTGAATCTGGCCCAATGGGTCAGATTCAGAAAGTATTTACGTTGGCGTATCAAAAGATACTTCGCGTAAATACTAAGAATAGCCTGGTGTGGGCCAGATACTCGTAGATCCTGCGCCGCAACTTACAGGAGCAAGTGCCGTATTCTCCAAGCACTTGCTCCGTAATTTGCGGCGGTGTAGTGTAAATGGCCCGGCGTATCCCCGCGTAATTCAAAGGGGGCGGCTTCTAATTAAATTAAGCGTGCCCCCGCGCCGAACGAACTGCGCATGTACCGGCTGTAAAAGTAGCCCAGTGTGCATGCTCCATAGTACGGCGCAAATACATTGTTTTTGACGGCAACGTAAAGGCCTATTCGCGACGAGTTACGTAAACAAGGTAAAAACCCGACGCTGTCCCGACGGCCATACTTAACATGGGCTGCGTAAAGTTAAACCACCTTATAGCAAGGGTAACCTTACTCTTACGGAAACGACATAAACTACGGCGACGCGGCGCAAATACGTTCGGGAATCGGCGTATCATGCTCATTTGCATATACGCCACCTAGCGGCCAGCGTAGTATTGCATTTAAGATCTGACGGTGTAAGTGACTTAAGTAGTCGCCGATACCGAATACTGATCCTTTTTTTAAATGTGTCCCCAAATGCAGCCATGTCCCCCACATATTGCAGCCATGTCCCCCACATATTGCAGCCATGTCCCCCCATATACAGCCATGTCCCCCCCATATACAGCCATGTCCCCCCACATATTGCAGCCATGTCCCCCACATATTGCAGCCATGTCCCCCACATATTGCAGCCATGTCCCCCACATATTGCAGCCATGTCCCCCACATATTGCAGCTATGTCCCCCATACCTGATGATGATGATGATGATGATGATGATGATGCCGCCGCTGTATATGCAAAGCCGACCCCGCCGCCGTATATACAAAGCTGCCACCACGAACATTACAGGCACCTTTAGTTTTAATAGCTGTTTTCCCTGCCGCGCGCCCTGTGTAAAGGACATTCCCTCTTGCTCGGGATTGGACAGATCCGTCCAAAGGGTTAACCCATTCCCTAGTGTTAACCCCTGCAATGCCAGTCACATTTATACAGTAATTAGTGCATATTTATAGCACTGGTCGCTGTATAAATGTGAATGGCGCCAAAAATGTGTCAAAAGTGTCCGATGTGTCCGCTGTAATGTTGCAGTCCCAATAAAAATCGCAGATCGCAGATCGCCGCCATTACTAGTAAAAAAAAAATATAAAAAAAAAATCATAATTCTGTCCCCTATTTTGTAGGCGCTATAACTTTTGCGCAAAGCAGTCACTTATTGTGATTTTTTTTTTACAAAAATACGTAGAAGAATACGTATCGGCCTTAACTGAGAATTTTTTTTTTTTTTAAATTGGGATATTTATTATAGCAACAAGTAAAAAATATATATATATATTTTTAAATTGTCGCTTTTTTTTGTTTATAATGCAAAAAATAAAAACCGCACGGGCGATCAAATACCACCAAAAGAAAGCTCTATTTGTGGGGGAAAAAAAAGGATGCCAATTTTGTTTGGGAGCCACGTCGCACGACCGCGCAGTTGTCAGTTAAAGCGACGCAGTGCCGGAAGCTAAAAATTTTGCCTGGGCCACGAAAGGGGGGTTTATGTGCCCAGTAAGCAAGTGGTTAAATTCATGAAAGTTACATTTTCCCAAAAAATTGCGTTTAAAACACCGCCGCACAAATACCGCGTGACGTAAAATATTGCAGCAATTGCCATTTTATTCTCGAGATTCTCTGCTAAAAGAATATATATAATGTTTGGGGGGTTATAGGTCATTTTCTAGCAAAAATAATACGGGTTTTAACTTGGAAACACCGAATGTCATTAATAGGCATGAAAGGGTTAAGGTGCCGCAAGAAATGTAAATAAAAGGTGAAATGCGCGAAGCATCTCACCCCCAGGGGCGCGAACCGAGCCTGAACCCCTGTAGTGGACACATCCAAGGAAAGGGGCTAAGGGTAAACTCAGACCGCTTACAAGCCGCTTGGTGACTGACGTACGCGTTCGCTTCTGCGCGTGAGCTTGTCGGGACGGGGCGCTTTGAATTTTTTTTTTTCTTATTTTTTTTATTTATTTTATTATTTTTTAAACTGAAAAAAATAAAATTGATCACTTTTATTCCTATTACAAGGAATGTAAACATCCCTTGTAATAGAAAAAAGCATGACAGGTCCTCTTAAATATGAGATCTGGGGTCAAAAAGACCTCACATCTCATATTTAGACTAAAATGCAAAAAAAAATTATTAAAATTTGAAACTGTAATTTTTTTAAAATACAAAAAAAAAAAAATATTTCTTTAAGACGCTGGGCGGGACTGACGTTTTGACGTCACTTCCACCCAGCAGAGCCATGGTGGGGGCCAAATTTCCCTCACTCGCATCCCCACACAGCAGACGAACGGACCCGATCGCCTCCGACGCTACCGACGGCTCCGGTAAGCGGCGGAGGGCGTGGGAGGGGGGGGGGCCCCTCTCCCGCCTCCGATAACGGCGATCTCGCGGCGAGACCGCCGTTATATTTTACAGGACCGCTCACACTAAAAATGGATATCTCGGTTGTGGCAGCAGCTGCTGCCGTTGCCGAGATGTCCATCTTTAAAGTGTGGCCGTAAAAAGTCGTATAGCGGGTCTGGAAGTGGTTAATATTATAAAAATAAATACGATTTTTTTTTTAAAGCGCCCCCCTCCCCGCGAGCTTGCGAAAACAAAGAAAACGCATACGGAAGTCGCGCCCGCATATGAAAACGGTGTTCAAATCACACATGTGAGGTATCGCCGCGATGGGTAGAGCGAGAGCAATAATTCTAGCACTAGTCCTCCTCTGTAACGCTAACCTGGTAACCGTAAAAAAAAAAGTTTAAAGCGTCGCCCATGGAGATTTTTAGGTACCGCAGTTTGACGCCATTCCACGAGCGCGTGCGATTATAAAGCGTGACGTGCTTGGTATCTATTTACTCGGCGCAACTTCATCTTTCACATTATGCAAAAAAAAATAAAAAATGGGCTGACTTTGCTTTTTCATTTTTTTTTTTTTATTCAATTCATGAAAGCTAATTTTTCCCAAAAAGTTGCGTTTAAAACACCGCCGCGCAAATACCCCGCGACATACGATTTCGCAACAAATGCCATTTTGTTCTCTAGATTCTCTGCTAAAAGAATATATATAATGTTTGGGGGGTTCTAGGTCATTTTCTATCAAAAAAATACGGGTTTTAACTTGGAAACACCAAATGTCATTAATAGGCATGAAAGGGTTAAGGTGCCGCAAGAAATGTAAATAAAAGGTGAGATGAGGAAACCATCTCACCCCCAGGGGCCCGAACCGAACCGAACCGAGGCTGAACCCCTGGTAGTGGACACATCCAAGGAAAGGGGCTTACAAGCCGCTTGGTGGACATACACAGGAATTTGTATTCTCCATGGATAATGTTTCAGCCGGTTGCCTGTATCATCCATGCAGATGCATGTCAGCCTGTTGCCGAGCGCTCATACAAGATACCTTGTGTACATCCCTCCATGGAGATGTTCAGCCGAATTTCCAAGCGAACATTGTCTCCATACCTCGTTCGTCCACGTAATACATAAAGAGGCTCTCCGTGGTATTTATACCCTGCTATATCTGTAACGTCCAACTTATGGAGAGTACGTTTTTTTTTTTTTTTTTTGCATGTTTTATTATTTCGCTGTCATTGCAGGCGATATCTGCTAAACTATTACTAATTTAACTTCCCCCTCCCATAATTCTCTTTTTTTTATTATTTATTACTTTGAAAATAAAATTTCAAGGAATGAAAGTGTGTTTGTGAGATATGCAAATTTACAACAGACCAAGCAACGGGATTGGTTGATGCAGACTCCGCCCCCCCACGTGTTAAAATACGGCCCGCCCCGCCTCTGTTTAAGAGTAATTACAAAGTACCGGGGACGCCCACAGGGGCGGGCTCGAGAGAGGCGGGGCGGGGAAAACAGGCGAGTCATATTAACCCTTCACTCGCCGAGATATACTGCAGAGTTACACTGGACCTGCCTCCATGTGGGTGACAGCGGCTGCGAGGAGGGGGGGAAAGATGGGAAACAGCAACAAGCTGTATAGGCAACCCGGGGGGATGGCCAGTCTGTATGTCATTGGGGGGCAGGTTGGGGGGGCAGTCTGTATGTCATTGGGGGGAAGGTTGGGGGGGCAGTCTGTATGTCATTGGGGGGGGCAGGTTGGGGGACAGGCTGTATGTCATTGGGGGCAGGTTGGGGGGCAGTAGTCTGTATGTCATTGGGGGCAGGTTGGGGGGGGGGCAGGCTGTATGTCATTGGGGGGGGGCAGTCTGTATGTCATTGGGGGGCAGGCTGTATGTCGTTGGGGGGCAGTCTGTATGTCATTGGGGGGCAGGTTGGGGGGGGCAGTCTGTATGTCGTTGGGGGGGCAGTCTGTATGTCATTGGGGGGCAGGTTGGGGGGGCAGTCTGTATGTCAGTGGGGGGCAGGTTGGGGGGGCAGTCTGTATGTCATTGGGGGGCAGGTTGGGGGGGCAGTCTGTATGTCATTGGGGGGGCAGTCTGTATGTCATTGGGGGCAGGTTGGGGGGGCAGTCTGTATGTCATTGGGGGGGCAGGCTGTATGTCATTGGGGGGCAGGTTGGGGGGGCAGGCTGTATGTCATGGGGGGCAGTCTGTATGTCATTGGGGGGCAGGTTTAGGGTTGCAGTCTGTATGTCATTGGGGGCAGGTTGGGGGGGCAGGCTGTATGTCATTGGGGGGCAGTCTGTATGTCATTGGGGGCAGGTTGGGGGGGCAGTCTGTATGTCATTGGGGGGGCAGGTTGGGGGTCAGGCTGTATGTCATTGGGGGCAGGTTGGGGGGGCAGTCTGTATGTCATTGGGGGCAAGGTTGGGGGGGGGGCAGGCTGTATGTCATTGGGGGGGGGCAGTCTGTATGTCATTGGGGGGCAGGCTGTGTTGTCGTGTTGGGGGGCAGTCTGTATGTCATTGGGGGCAGGTTGGGGGGGGGGAGGCAGTCTGTTGGGTGTTGTCGTGGGGGGGGCAGTCTGTATGTCATTGGGGGGCAGGTTGGGGGGGGCAGTCTGTTGTCATTGGGGGCAGGTTGGGGGGGCAGTCTGTATGTCATTGGGGGGGCAGGTTGGGGGGGGCAGTCTGTATGTCATTGGGGGGGCAGTCTGTATGTCATTGGGGGCAGGTTGGGGGGGCAGTCTGTATGTCTTTGGGGGGGCAGGCTGTATGTCATTGGGGGGCAGGTTGGGGGGGCAGGCTGTATGTCATTGGGGGCAGTCTGTATGTCATTGGGGGGCAGGTTTAGGGTTGCAGTCTGTATGTCATTGGGGGGCAGGTTGGGGGGGCAGCTGTTGTATTGTCAGGTTGGGGGGGCAGTCTGTATGTCATTGGGGGGCAGGTTGGGGGGGCAGTCTGTATGTCATTGGGGGGCAGGTTGGGGGGGGTGCAGTCTGTATGTCATTGGGGGGCAGGTTGGGGGGCAGTCTGGTATGTAATTGGGGAGCAGGTTGGGGGGGCAGTCTGTATGTCAATTGTATTTTTTGGGGGGGGCAGGTTGGGGGGGCATGTCTGTATGTCATTGGGGGCAGTCTGTATGTCATTGGGGGGCAGTTTTTTTCTGTATGTCATTGGGGGGCAGGTTGGGGGGGGCAGTCTGTATGTCGTTGGGGGGGGCAGGCTGTTTGTCATTGGGGCAGGTTGGGGGGGC